>JAYXIM010009848.1:0-123415 GCA_037575425.1 Anastrepha fraterculus | reverse complement strand
CACGAAAGACCAGCACCGCCTGAGGAGGCTCGTAAGCTTGTGCAGGAAAACCAGAACAAAACCCTGCTTCTCGGATGCGATGCCAATGCAAGGCATGCTCTATGGGGAAGCTCCGAAACAAACGACCGAGGTGAGTCTCTTTATGATTTTATAATTAACACTAACTTGTCGGTATGTAACAGGGGTAACACTCCCACTTTCACCTTTCCAAGTACGGAGTACTTCAGGGGATGGGAGGAAGTGATCGATGTTACCCTAATGTCTGAAAACAGCTCAGTAAGGTTAGACAATTGGAGGGTCTCTGATAAAAGGTCTTTTTCGGATCACAGCTTGATCCTGTACGATCTGGATCTTAATGTTGATCCGCCCTTACCGTATAGGAATTAACTAAGAACCAACTGGAAAAGGTTCAGAAACATAGTCAATAAAAGGATAGGAGAGATTCCCATCCACAAAATCACTCTCACCGAAAACCTTGAGAGTAGGGTCACAACACTGGAGAAGGCATTTAGTAGGGCCTACAAAACGTCCTGCCCCATAAAATTTAGCAAAAAATCCCATCCCCCTTGGTGGAGCAGTGAGCTCTCAAAACTAAGGGAAAAATCTAGATCAAAATTTAACCTCAGCTACTCGACAGGAAATTGGCAATTGTACAAAGAGAGTCGGAGACAGTACAAGAAGGCAATTAGGGCCGCCAAGAAAGAGAGCTGGAGCGAATTTTGTTCGTCAATCGAATCCACCAGGGATTCTGCCAGGCTTAGCCGTGTTCTGTCCAAAGATCATTCAATGACTTCTTGGGTCAAGAAGCCTGATGGTACTTGGACAGCTACGACAGAGGAATCGCTAGAACTTCTGCTAAACACGCATTTCCCGGGGTGCAGCGTCCACGAAAGTGGGAGGCGAAGTATAAGGCGGAGCCAATATAATCCACAGCACCTCGCAAAAGAAATAATTACACAGGAGAAAGTTGCATGGGCAATTAAATCTTTTTCACCTTTTAAATCTCCGGGGCCAGATGGGATCATCCCAAAGATGTTACAGGAAACCTTGGACTATATCCTACCATGGCTAGAGGAAATTTTCAAAGCGTGTTTAAACCTAGGTCATATTCCAGATAGTTGGAAACTAGTCACGGTCGTCTTCATTCCAAAAATAGGCAGGAGGGGACATGAATCAGCGAAGGACTATAGGCCAATCAGACTTTCGTCTTTCCTGTTAAAAACCTTTGAAAGACTTTTGGATATACATCTTAGAAGCTCTTTGGAGAGCTCTGGTATATCTACTGCACAACATGCGTACCTTAAAGGCAAATCTACGGAGACAGCGCTTCACGAGGTAATCCGAACAATAGAGGGCTCTATAGAGAACAAACATTATACCATGGCGGCATTCTTGGATATAGAAGGCGCCTTTAACAATGTTAGCACAGATGCGATCCAACGGGCGTTGATAGACTTAGAGGTGGACAATTGCATCAGTAATTGGGTCATCTCTATGCTAGAAACCAGGATCATCAAAGCTAATATGGGTAATATCAGTATAACCAAGAAGGTCCACAGAGGCACCCCACAGGGGGGAGTACTGTCTTCACTTTTCTGGTTATGCGTTATTAGCAAAGTCTTAATAAAACTTAATAGAGGTGGGGTAAAAGCGGTGGCGTACGCTGATGATGTGGTGTTAATGGCGTCAGGACTGTGTCCTAATACGATCAGTGGGATCATCCAAAGGGCATTAGGCGAGCTTGACTCTTGGGCCACAGGCTGTGGCCTAGGTTTAAACCCACGTAAAACAGAGCTTATGCTTTTCACCACCAGATATAAGGTACCAACTTTTACCCTACCAAATATTAACGGACAAACTCTCTCACTATCACCCAGCGCAAAGTACTTAGGGGTAATTCTGGACTCCAAACTAAGCTGGAAATTAAATGTTGAAGAACGGGTAAGGAAGGCAAAAATTGCTTTATATGCCTGTAAACGCATGCTTGGAAGAAGATGGGGTCTTCAACCTAAGCATACATTATGGCTGTATAAGACGGTTATACGACCTATTCTATCGTATGGTTCGGTAGTTTGGTGGAAGGCTCTAGGGAGAGAGTACAATACCAAACTACTCGGCAGAATACAAAGATCAGCATGTGCAATAACGGTCGGTGCAATCAGATCATGTCCTAGAGAGGCTCTCAATGCACTGACACACGTTATTCCAATAGACCTACATATTAAGAAGACGGCAACCATGAGTGCATTTAGGTTAAACGAAGCGGGACGCTGGAGAGAAAAAACTTATGGTCATGCTAGTCTATTATTGCGACAAACTCAGTTAATCTCGGTGAGAACTGACTACATCGTCCCCACGGTAACTTTCAATAGGAATTTTGCCACTCTCTTTCCAACTAAGGAAGAATGGAATAAGGGATTCTCTCTAAACAACTTCGACACTACAGCCTATACGGAGGGAAGTAAAATGGGCTGCGGTGTTGGAGCTGGTACACATTCTCACAGACTTAAAATTGAGAAATCTGTGCGTCTCCCTAATACCAGCGGTGTCTTCCAGGCGGAAGTACTGGCAATAAGGGAAGCCTGTAAGTTACTAATCGCAGATTTCTCTTTTAAGGGCAATATTGCTATTCTCTCGGATAGCCAAGCTGCAATCCCGGCACTGGGTTCGGCCACAACAACCTCCAAAGTGGTGGAACAAAGCAAGAGTAGCCTCACCATCTTGAGTGAAAACAATAAAGTTACCTTAATCTGGGTTCCGGAACATCGGAACATGGAAGGTAACGAAAACGCAGATGAACTGGCATGAGGGGGATCTGCCATTAATAACGTTCTTGCAGAATCGGTATTCACACCATTAGGTGCAGTCAAGAATGTAATTTCCCAAAAATATCTTCGAATCGCGGATTGTAGGTGGAAAGACCAGATTACATGCAAAATTAGCAGAAGGTTATGGCCCACCTACAACCTCAAGCAATCGTAGGCATTAATAAGAATGAAACGACGGGACGCCTGGAGACTAACGGCAGTCACAACTGGCTTTTGGTCTATCGGAGAACAAGCAGCCAAAATGGGTATCCCTCACAATACACACTGTCACAGCTGTAAACAACTGGAGAAAAAGGATATAATCTTCCATTTCCTCTGTGAATGCCCTGCCCTATGGAGGGACATAATGTTAACAATCCAATAAGGTTCTTAAACTGCACAGACTGGATATAGTCTTGCTGTAAATCACCGTTAAACAAGTTGGTAACGAGGATGTGGCAACAAAATGGCGCGGAAGCGCTAGTTGGATTCTGGAAGAATCACCACTTTAACCAACCTGCCAGCGGTCGCCCCTCGGGAGGCAATGGCAAACCTCCGAGTGTATTTCTGCCATGAAAAAGCTCCTCATAAAAAATATCTGCCGTTCGAAGTCGGCTTGAAACTGTAGGTCCCTCCATTTGTGGAACAAAATCAAGACGCACACCACAAATAGGAGGAGAAGCTCGGCCAAACACTCAAAAAGGGTGTAAGCGCCACTTATATATATATGTATATACAGTAGGGAGCAAAAGTGTTTCCATAGTTAACATTATCAACTTTGTGGGCCAATAAAGTGCAAACGAATGAAGCAACTCAAAAAAACTTTTTGTTGTAATAATATGTCTTTAAACCTCAACAAATTGCGGTATATGATAAAAACAAAACAGAATCAGTAAAATATTCAAACAAAAAAAACCAAAACAACTCCCATGTGTACAATTTTGCACCTTCCGTTATTCTTACTTTTGTTTGATTTCTTAATTCTCTTATCAGCAATAGACATGCAGTTTTACCGTTATATGTTTTGTTTGTTCATTCTTCGCTTATATGATCCAGAAAATCACGTGTTTCTTATCATTCGAAGCAGATTTGTTGATTTTAGCAATTAGTCTATAAAGTACCGCGAAAAAATGAAGAAGCTTTCGTCTGATGTCGAAAATAGTATTATTAGCCTAACTGAAAGTGGCTGTTCGACTCGTGCTATTGCAGATCAGCTTAAGATTTCCCATTCAGCGGTGTCCAAGGTCCAAAAAAGACGAAATGTCGCACCCAAAAACATTACTAAGGGCCGTAAACGCCTCTGGCGCCAGACTAATGATGTCGAAAATGAGATCTGATAAGTTCCTAACACCAAAGAAGGCATCTATGGACATAGGAAAAGACGTGAGTCGGTGGACAGCTAGAAGAGCACTGGCTAAGATTGGATATGTGGCAAGGGTGAAAAAAAATAAACCAGCTCTATCCGAGAAGAATGTCAAGGCTCGATTGAAATTTGCCCGGGAACACAGAAACTGGACTCTAGATGACTGGAAACGTGTTATCTGGTCAGATGAATCCAAGTTCAACCATTTTCAGTCTGATGGCAAGCAATACTATTGGCATAAGCCCGGCGACAAGCTTCAAAAACACCATGTGAAGCAAACCGTCAAGCATGGAGGAGGCAATGTCAAAGTTTGGGGATCATTTACTTGGTGGCACATTGGACCATTAAAAAAAATTGATGGTATAATGTTAAAAGAAGACTACCTCAATATTTTGCAAACCCAACTATCAAATTTTCTGGACAAGTGTGCATATCCCGAAGAGGAAATTACTTTTCAACAAGATGGGGACCCGAAGCACACTGCCAAAATTGTCCCCGAATGGTTAAAAAGCCAAAATTTTAAGTTGATGAAGTGGCCAGCTCAAAGTCCCGACCTCAATCCGATTGAGAACCTGTGGAGCAACGGCTCGGGCAATATCAATGAGCGCCATCCAACCTAGACGATCTTTGGAAGCGTGTAGAACTGGAGTGGAACCGAATTCCAAAATAAAACATAGAGAAGTTGGCCGAGAGTATGCCAAACTGAATAAAAGGTGTAATAGCTAATAAGGGTCTGTGGATAAAATATTAATTTCATATCATATTTCATTTTGTTCACTAAAGGTGCAAAATTGTACACATGCGAGTTGTTTTGGTTTTTTTTTGTTTGAATATTTTACTGATTCTGTTTTGTTTTTATCATATACGGCAATTTGTTAAGAATTAAAGACATAATATTATTACAAAAAGTTTTTTTGATTTGCTTCTTTTGTTTGCATTTTATTGGCCCACAAAGTTGAGAATGTCAACTATGGAAACACTTTTGCTCCCTACTGTACATATATATGAACGTACATACAAAAGTATATTCTGCACTTGTTTACGAAATATTCCTATTTCACTAATATCCGTTCACATAAAAACCGCTGATGATATGTCTAGGTGATTTCCTAAGAAAAGGCTTTCAAGTTAGTTTAAATTATAATTATAAATTTTAAAAGTTCAGTTCGTAATAAACCACAGAATAATAAAGAACACTTCAGGCAACTTGTATTGAACAAAAGTCCGATTAAGAAGACATAGTCTTCCGGCAATAATTTATTTAATAATGAAAAAGTCCGATTAAGAAGACATAGTCTTCCGGCAATAGTTTATTTATTAATAAAAAAATATGTAATAAAAGATATAGAGGGCATAGTCCTCTCTTTTTAAACTAAAATAAAAAGTATTTTATTAATTTATACACATATTTACATACATACATATATTGATGCATACATATGTACGAAGCCGCGGACACTCGACTTGACAAAAATTCAAGATTTACCAAAAATTGGCAAATAATTCTACGCGAAATATTCCAATATTGACTATTTTCGAATGGTCGAGAAAATTGGCATATGGGCGGCTCGTTTTATGAATGAAAGTACTTTGCTCATAGAAATATGAGCTCGAATTTATCAATGAATTTTTTAAAGATGAGTTTTTGTTTAAACTGTTCGGCGCCGCCGCGACTATTTTAGGCTGTTCAGCACTATGGCAACTAGAATGATGGCCGCTACGCCTGCGCCTATGAATGCATTTTGTTCTTGTAGTCGCTAGGCATAGAATTTAAGCTTTGAGCGACATTCGGAATTAAAGGAATAAAGTGAGTAGCCCATGTGTGCGGCTGTATGTACATGCATTCCTATGTGTATACTAATAAGCATTGTTTTGCTTGAATTCAATTCACATATTTATATTTGCATATGCCATCTTCCTGTTTGCCTGGTAATGAAGCGTTTTCTATAAAGAATTTATTGATTTGATCAATTGAACGACATAGGTTAGGGCATCAAGTGTGCATATACGCACAAGCAAATACGTCGATGCATATGCAGAAGAAATTGTTTTAGCATTTGCAGAAATTCGATCATTCGAATATTAACTCCCTAATTATTGCATAAAATTTGATAAGGCGATGCTCCTGAGGTAGGTCATGTTGCTTCAGTGCATACATACGCGTGCAACACTATATTTATTAAAGATGCAATAGAACTTAGTTGTCCCATATACATATGTATGCAAATACGTTTCTTTGAAGTTTTCTTTTATTTATTTTAAATTTCAAAGTTTTATACTATCTATAAAATACATATATGTATTATTCCCTGTAATATACATATGTAAATTGAGAAAAATTTCGTTTGGCAAAGGAACAAAAAATGCATATTCAATTGTACATAAATATGATAAGGCAATGCGTCGTGAGATAGGTCATTGTTGCTGCAGTGCGTATGCACATACATTTGTAACACTATAAGAAATGAAGAAGCAATTGAACTTCTGCACAAATATAACTAACATAATATATGTGATATATAGACATATATTGATATACATACATATATATTCATCAATATACCAATATGCTCTTTGAATTCTTGTCTAAAATAAATTTCGACTCCAAAAATTAGTAAAAATTTTCATCAAATTTACTAAAACGCACACAACAAAATGTGAGGTCGTTTATAATGTATTTTGTTTAAATTCTGCTTTTAAAATTAAAGCAACAAACATTAAAGTTACTTTGATTTAAATGTTGGATTATAAATCTTTATTTGGTTGTATTTGTTTGAAAATATAAATTAAATAAATTTTCGTTTATCAAGGGAACATAGAAATGCACAAGCAACTGCCTTGCAAAATGCCGTCGGCCTTCGTCAATTTGATTTCATACAGAAACCAAAAACTGAGCGGAGCCAATGTACTTGTACATAATTCACTGTAATCAGCTCTGTTAAGGAGTTCCCCGCTGTCGAGTTGAGCGAGGTGAAAAAGTCTTCACACTATTCGTAGCTCGTGAGAATTCTCCGTACATTAACGGTCTCTGGAAGGCTCAGGAACGAATGAGCGGGTTAAATGTCAAATGCTAACAAAACGCGGGTAAGAAATTTTTATTATTTCACCACGGCCTTGGGAAAGTTAACATAATAGAGTTAACATAGCGGAGCGTAGTCAACAGAAATAAATATACCGTTTGCATTGAAATGTAAAATGCAATGATTTGGTGTTAGGCAAAATAAAATAACAGCAGACTTGTACATTGTTTTTTCATGCTTATTTGCCGTCGGCATTTTTCATGCGCAAATGGATTATTTCTTGTGAGATGAATAAATTAATTCTAAGTATATGCATGCATGAATATGAAATTTTAAGTATCTAATTGACTAAATTGTATTGAATTTAGGTCTATTATCAAAATTATTCAAATATCCTAACATAAAGAATAACTTTGTAAACCATTCATTTACATTAAGGTTTATTATTCAACAATATGTTGTACTTTTTAAATTATGATATATGTATATATGTATGTATATTCATATACTACAAAGTGTTGAATACATGTTAACATGGCAAATGTTAACTTTTCACACGCCGATCAGCTACATGAGTACAGCGGACGTACAACGCTTACACAGCGCTTTCCACAATATTCCAGACGCACTGTCAGCAGAAAAGCCAACAGCAGCAACACCCCAATTGAATTAGGCCGGATGTAATGCACGCGCAACCCAAGTCAGCGATTCCTCGAAATTGCGCACGCCACCACAGGTAGCTCGGTGCATTTTAAGTTTAGGTTTTAGATTAAGAAATTTTGTAATTTTAGTTTTAAGTTGAACTCAATAAAGAGCGGTCGTTCCGCAATCTTTTTTAAAAAGAGATTTCCACGCGAAAATCTTTATTGGCGCCCAACGTGGGGCCAATTCGTTAACATAACGCGGGTGTGAACAAAAAAAGGAGCCGTCTCCAGTAATAGTGTCCATAGTGTCCTAAAAATAGAAGAGCCGCCTCCAAGTGTTCCGTTCGCGAGTGGTAGCTGAATTGGCCCCCGAACCTGGTGGACATAAAGGGCTTTTCCAAGCTGTGCCACCAACAGCTAAGAACGTGTGCCGGAAGAAGGATTCCCTGGCAAACGGGGACCATCAACAATCCGCCGCACCACAGCGACCAAGTGCCGGAAAAAGGGATTCCCTGACAAACAGGGACCATCAACAATCCGCCGCATCCAAGAGTGACGGAAAAGAGGCCCCCTAGTAGCGAAAGCAAACGGGAGACGCAAGCCGTCAGCCGCCGCACCGAATCAGTAAATCTTCATTTAAGGAAAGGTCAACAATAAAATGTTCCTTTACACTTTTATGTAAGTCTATAAATTTAAGTTATACATTTGTAAAATCCTGAAGATATTAAATATAAAAATATTATTGTACTAAAATTTTAAATACAAAAAGTGAAGAAAAAATCAAGAGAAATTTTATATAAAAGAAAAATTCTAAAAGAGAAATTTTGTAAGAAAATTAACGCAACTAAACAAAAGTGAAGGAAAAATCAAGAGAAATTTTATATAAGGAAAAAATTCTAAAAAGAGAAATTTTGTAAGAAAATTAACGCAACTAAACATAAAGTGAAGAAAAAATAAAGAGAAATTTTATTTAGAGAAAAAAAAATCTAAAAATAGAAATTTAGTAAGGTTAAGAAAATAATACAACTAAATAAAAATAAAAAATAAAAACAACTATAATATTGCTTAACTCTGCGATTCCTACGGGACCCTCCAGAGTAGGAAAGCCCTCCTTCCTAGAAGGAGTAAAACAAATATAGAGCTCATAAAGAACGGTTCGTACAGCCAGTAACTCAATAAATTGCAAATTGATAATATAGCTTAATTCTGCGATTCCCAACACCAGGGACCCTCCAGGATAAGAAAGCTCTCCTTCCTAGAAGGAATAAAACAATTACAACAATTATAAAATTCATAAAGAACGGCTCGTACAGCCAGTAACTCAATAAATTGCAAATTGATAATATAGCTTAACTCTGCGATTCCCAACACCAGGGACCCTCCAGAGTACGAAAGCCCTCCTTCCAAGAAGGAGTAACCACATACCAGGCCTCATAACAAGAAGGAAAATCACCAAAAAAGAAAAAAAAAAAACAAAAAAAAAAAAGGAAAAAGAAAAGGACAAAGGAAAAAATATATTTTAATTATAGAAAATTAAAGCTTGAACTGAATTTCTTCATATTAATTTAAATTCGCATCCATCGAATTAAATTAATTTCAAGAAATTAAACCAAATTTAGTTCTATTAAATTGAATTAATTTTGATAGAATTAAAATCAAAGGAATTTTAATATGATTAAATTTAATTTGAAAATAGCCTTTAGGCTAATACATATAATCGACCTTAACAAATACGAACAATTTCTAACGGACATTTACGAATACATTTCTTCAGACATTCCTAAGGATAGCATTTTACTACCTATCCTAAAGCACGAATTAGTCCAATCTCTCCAAATCCTTGATACCCTTAAACCAGCAAACTTACGACAAAAAAGATCAATAAATATTCTAGGTACTGCCTGGAAATTTATAGCCGGATCCCCCGATCATGAGGATCTAGAAGCAATATCAAATAATCTAAACCAGCTTAACAGCAATAATGATAAACAAGTTCTTATAAACGAAATTTTTAATAAAAAAATTAATAACGTTACACAAATTGTGAATAAACTTTTTAATAATATACGGAAAGATATGAGTATAGTAAATGAAATGATTATTAATTTACAAAATAGAATTAGAATAATAAAAGAGGAATTAATAAATATTAAATATGCCGTACAATGGGCAAAGAGAGATATATTAAACTCATTATTGTTAAACAAGAACGAAATTGAAATTGCACTTGAAAAATTAGAAAATGATGAAATTCCATTTAAAAATGCGGAACAGGCATTAGAAATATCAGAAGTTAATGTTATTAGCAAAAATTTTACAATTTTTTATATGGTAAAAATACCATTAACAATTAAAGAAAATTTTCAAAAAATTATTATAAGACCTGTAATAAAGGCAAATAACACTATAATTAATGTCGAATATAGTGAAATATTAAAAGGAAACAATTAAGTTTACGGAATAAAAACTCATTGTAATAACTATAAGATAATTGAAATTTGTAAACAAAAGCAGATAGTTAATATAACTAATAGTAATTGTATACCTAGAATAATTAATAGCTTTAATTCAACTTGCACCATAAGCAACGGGCACCATATTCCACATATTGAAGAAATAAAACCAGGCATTTTACTACTTAATGACTTTAAGGGAAAAATAGATGCTGACGCAACAACCCAGAACTTGACGGGAACTCATGTTATCAACTTCCATAACTCAACATTGAAAGTTAATAACCAAATATTCATCAACTATGAGGCAATTCCTCCTCCAGCCATCCCAGCTGTCCTACAACCAGCACCAATCGAAAACGAACGGATTGAATTGCTTTCACTAAAATCTCTGCAAGAACTGCATATAAATAATACCCGAAAAATAAATCTTCTAAAGACAGTAACAATATCAACTGGCTCACTTTCACTTGGATCAATTGCAGCTATTACTTGCATAGCACTAATATTTTTCAAATTTTGGAGGAAAACTCAAAACAAAATAATCATCGCACAAAGCTTAGACAGCAACCAGATGCCTCCAGCAAGCCTCAACTTGGGTCAACTCAAAGATCTGCCAAAAGATCAATCAACATATGTAAGTTTCAATAACTTACCCTATTTCTAACAACGCTCGAGGACGAACGTTTTTAAGAGGGGAAGTGTTAACATGGCAAATGTTAACTTTTCACACGCCGATCAGCTACATGCGGACGTACAGCGGACGTACAACGCTTACACAGCGCTTCCCACAATATTTCAGACGCACTGTCAGCAGAAAAGCCAACAGCAGCAACACCCCAATTGAATTAGGCCGGATGTAATGCACGCGCAACCCAAGTCAGCGATTCCTCGAAATTGCGCAGGCCACCACAGGTAGCTGGGTGCATTTTAAGTTTAGGTTTTAGATTAAGAAATTTTGTTATTTTAGTTTTAAGTTGAACTCAATAAAGAGCGGTCGTTCCGCAATCTTTTTTAAAAAGAGATTTCCACGCGAAAATCTTTAACTTACATGTAACATCTACCATCCACATTTATGTGGGCAGGAAAAAATTTTGGCCTGCCTCATAACACAGCGCATATATAAATATAACAAATAAATATAGCAAATAAACAAACATATTCCTAATATATGCAAATAAAACTCAGCTAAGCCGTATGCATTTACATATATGTATGTATGCATATGTGAATACATATGTTGGGACAATGTATGTACGGAGATGTTTCTGTTCTAAGCAAAACAATGCATATTCGTTTATACACACATTTGTATGTACATATAACCGTACACACTCACTTTATGCCTCTAAGCCTAGGGACTACGAGGACAAAATCCATTCATAGGAGCAGCTGTAGCGGCCGTGATTATTTACACGCGACGGCGCTGAGCAGTTTCAAATATTAAAAATCACAACAAAAACAAATTCATTGTTAAGTTCGAGCTCATAATTTACGAGCAAAGTAAAGCGTTTTCCAATAAGAGTGGTTATTTTGATAAAAGATAAATGGTTTCAATGCTTGTGTGGCACGTAGCGCCGTCTTGGTGAAAATAAACTTTGTTTTCAGATCAATACCATCCAATTCCGGCCATAAAAAATCGTTAATCATCTCTCGATTTTCTCAATTCATCTCTCACTCAAGATGATTTTTCGATAGCATTCCGGATCATTTTCATGCATTTCAACGACGCAATCAACAGACTCGACGTTGTTGATGATCGGCCGGCTTGAGTTCTTGTGTTAACTTGACTTTATAAGCCTTAGAACCCAAATCTTTATTCAAAATACGGTGTAATGACGCTTGTGGAATGCCTGATTGCAAAAAAAACGAGGAGGAATGGTCAAACTTGGGTTTTCTTCAACACTTTCGGCTACAACAGCAATATTTTCTGCTGTTCTTGAGCAACGTGCACGGGTTTTATTCTTCACATCACTAACTTGGTCCAACAACTCGAATTTCTTCATCAATTTCTGTATTGCGGTCCGACAAGATGCTTCACGATGACCCAAAAATGTTCGAGTTTTACGAAACGTCTCTGCCAAATTTTCACAAATTTTGTAGTGAATTTTAATAATTTCAATACGTTGTTTAAGCATGTATCGTTCCATTCTTATTAATGGCGTAGTTTCTACTTGTCAAATATCACAAAATTACAGCTGCAAAAGTGACATCTACTGAAATAGCGGGCTATTAAAAATAACACCTGTTATTGAAAAACCCTTTACTTTCATTAATATTGGGTAGTCGAAAAAGTCTTTTCGTATTTCGTCAATAGATGTCGTTGGAGTCATCTATATCCAGTGCTACCAATCACATTGTGTCATATCATATAGTGTTAGAAAGGTGATATTTTAAGCTTCATTTAACCAAAAAAAATTAAATTCGGAGAAGTTGAAAAAAAGTTATAGCTGTTCAAAAATGAGTGAAAATAATGAAGAAATTCGCTATATTTTCAAGTCTTTGTATAAAAAAGGGAAGAATGCCACGCAAGCCACCAATGAAATTTGTGAAGTTTACGGAGACAATGCTGTATCAGTTCGTTTAGCACATCAATGGTTCGCTCGCTTCCCTTCTGGAAATTTCGATGTGAAAGATGCACCTCGCTCCGGTCGACCTATCGTTGAAAAAGTCGATGAAATGATGGAAAAGATTGACCAGGACAGTCACATAAGCTACCATGACATCGCCAAGGCACTAAACATTCATCATCAAACGGTTTTGAACCATTTAAAAAAGGCTGGTTAAAAAAGAAGCTCGATGTTTGGGTACCACATGAATTGTCTGTGAAAAATTTAATGGACCGAATTAACATCTGCGATTCTTTGCTGAAACGAAATGAAATCGAACCATTTCTGAAGCGAATGGTAACAGGAGACGAAAAGTGGATCAAATACGATAATAATATGCCAAAAAGATCATGGAGCAAGGGTGGTGAAGCTCAACAAATGGTCGCAAAGCCAGGATTGACGCCTCGAAAGGTTATGCTGTGTGTTTGGTGGGATTGGAAAGGAGCTGCTCCAGCCTGCTCGAACGATTGATTCTACACTTTACTGTCAACAACTGATGAGATTGAAGCAAGCAATCGAAAAAAAAACGGCCACAACTGATCAGCAGAAAGGGCGTCGTCTTCCATCAGGACAACGATAGGCCACACACATCTTTGATGACTCGGCAAAAACTGTCAGAGCTTGGTTGGGAAGTTTTGATGCATCCACCATATAGCCCTGACCTTGCACCATCGCACTACCATTTTTTTCGGTAAATGCAGAACTCCCTTAATGGAGTCAAGTTGGCTTCAAGAGAAGCCTGTGAAAATTACTTGCCGCAGTTTTTCGCCGAGAACCAACAAAAGTTTTAAACTGATGGAAAAATGTGTCTAGAAGAAAAATGGCAAAAGGTGGTCGACCAAAATGGTACATATTTGGTTTAATAAAGTTCGTTATAAATATAAAAAAAAATGAGTTGAAGTTTGATTAGAAATACGAAAAGACTTTTTCGACTACCCAATAAAACGAGCCGCTCATAGGCCAATTTTTTCGACCATTCGAAAATAGTCAGTATTTGAATATTTCGCGTTGAATTAATTTGTAATAAATAAAAGACGATTTTCTGTTTGATAACCAATGCTGGATAAGCGGCAGGTTGTATTGTCAAATATTTATTGGTTGATCATTAAGATATGGTCGAGTTTTTATACTTATTTCTACATATTCTATAACACATGTTTACTTAACGTTTATTTAACAAATTTTAGCAACAAAGAGAAATGTAATTTGATTCCACTGAGTATGCGGACAAACAATTTGGGCACATGCCGAAAAATGCTTGTTGTCAGCTTGTGCAGCTCATGCAATGAACCTATGAAATATGAAGCATGCATTAATTAATTTAAAAACAACTCAGTACTCTACGTTAGGCATGTTCAACTTATAATCATACTACAATTTGCCAATACAGTAGATTCTGTTTTTATGCGGTTTTGAAATAGTGCGTTTTTTTTTAATTAAAAAATGCATGTCGACCTATCGGGAATTGTACATATAAACCAGATTCTAAACCAGCTAAGCAAAAACTCATCACAGATTATATCAAAAATGCTAACCCTACAAGTATGGAACCGCCTGCATCACCATCCAGATCAGACGTGTACATTTCCTCAAGTGACGGAAGTGATTTTACGCCAAATCCTAAACGAATGCGCAACATGCGGGTATCGTCTGATTCTATTTCTGACGATGTAAATTTATTTTTCGATTCTGACGTTTCTTAAATAAAGATATAATTTTCAAAAACACAATTTTTTGTTTATGCGATTTTATTTAATTATTTCAGATTCATGCGGTCTATGGAACGTATCTATAGTTACAATATGGGACTAGTACCCTTCTTTTATGCGATTTTATTACATTATTTCAGATTTATGCGGTTCTTAGCACTTTTGAAACGTATCTATAGTTTTACTATAGAACTGGTAGCTTTTTTTATGCTGTTTCTTGCGAAACGTATATACCGCATAAAAACAGAATCTACTGTATTTTGTAAATCCTGAATTTTTGTTATGTCGAATGGTCGCGGCTCCGTACATGTGTATGTATGCATCAATATACAAATGTATGAAAATATGTCTCTTAAACGCTCGACAAGTAAGTTGCAGAAAACGGCACAAGTAGCTTATAAAAAAGTTCTGTGTCGGACATTTCAATACTAGGAGAAAATTTCGAAACAATTATCTTATGTACTCTGATAGTAGGTAAATAATTAATTACTTTACGTATGAAGTTCTTCAATTGATAAAAAAGGGACAAAAATATATGCATATATCTGCAAGGTTAGAAACTTACTCTGAAATCAGAGTATTTGATGGCTACTGTACATACAATGCTGTGCCTATGAATGTGTGCGCTGGATTTCTTGAGAAGTTTTACTGAATCGTAATATTATTTGCTGAGCAAGTGCACATACATACACACAGCATATGTATATATATGCCCATATGAATACATATAAATTTACAATTTTAAATTTGCACATGCCACCTTCCTGTGTGCTTGGTAATGAATCAATTCTTTATAAAGGATTTTGATTTGCTTGATCAACTAAGTTTAATAATCCTTATAGAGAAATGATTCATTACCATGCACACAGGAAGATGGCATATGTAAATACAAATATGTGAATTTATATACATACATATGTTCATATATACATATATCCTATGTGTATGTATGTGTACTTACCACAGCAAAAAAATATTACGATTCAGTGAAACTTCTCAAGAAATCCAGCGCACATTCACAGGCACAGCATTCATAGGCGCGGCACAGTTCACAGCTTCATCCGAAGGATGAATTTATTTACAGTAACATCCAAAAAAGTTGCACTCCTCTTTTAGTGTAAGTTTCTAAGTTTCAATTAGAGAACTACATACTTCAAGCAATATACTAATTAATTATTTACCTATTATCAGAGAACATAAAATAATGGCATCGAGACTTTCTCCTAGTATTGAAATGTCCGACACAGAACTTTTTGATAAGCTATTTGTTGCTGTTTTTTGCCACTTACTGTACGCTCATGCGCACACTTGACGCACAGCAGCTGCGGTTGTCCAGCATTTAGAAAGACATTTTTTACATACATATATACATATATTAACGCATACATATGTACGGAGGCACGGCCATTCCACTTGACGCAAATTCAAGATTTACTAAATATTGGCAAATAATTCTACAAGAAATATTCCAATATTGACTATTTCGAATGGTCGGAAAAATTGGCATATGGGCGGCTCGTTTTATGAACGCAAGTAGTTTGCTCGTAGAAATATAAGCTCGAACTTATCAATGAATTTGTTTTTGTTGTGTTTTACACTATTTGAATCTGTTCAGTGCAGTCGCGGGTAAATAACACAGGCACACAAAAAAAAAAAGTGTCATGTCCAAGACATTAGACTAGTGTATTCCGACGTATTTTTTCGCACTGAATCCGAATCCGAAGCGAGAATACTCAAATTGGCTCCCGTTTTTGAGATAATCTCAAAAAACTGAAAAAAAAAATTAAAAAACTGAAAAAAGAAATAAAATTTTTTTTCAGATCCTACGATAGTGTATTTCGATGTATTTTTTCGCACTGAATCCGAATCCGAAGCCAGAATACTCAAATTGGCTCCCGTTTTTGAGATAATCTCAAAAAACTGAAAAAAAAAATTAAAAAACTGAAAAAAGAAATAAACATTTTTTTCAGATCCTACGGTAGTGTATTTCGATGTATTTTTTCCCGCTGAGTCCGAACCTGATGCAAAAATTTGCATATTGGCTAAAATTTTTGAGACAATCTCAAAGAACTGCTCAAAAAATCAAAAAAAGAGCAAAACCAAACGTAATAATTTTCTCGAGAAATTATGGTAGTGTTTTTCGACGTACTTTTTCCCGCTGATTACAAAAATGTTGCCAAACATATTTGCAAATGTAAAAAACCAAACGTAATTTTTTGAGACACTATTGTAGTGTAATTCGATGTGTTTTTTCCGCTGATTCTAAAACTAAAGCCAGAATTGGCGTATTGGGTCAAATTTTTGAGATAATTTAAAAAAACCGCTTAAACCTGGCGTATTTGCTCAAATTTTTGATATAGTCTCAAAAAATTGTTAAAAAAGTCAAAGTAATGAAAAAAATTTTTTTTTGTATATTCTACGGTAGCCTGTTTTACGTATTTTTGTACTGGTTCCAAATATGAAACAAAAAAATAGGGTGTTCGTTAATGTTTTTGAGATATTCTCATAAATCTGCGCATAAAATCAAGTTGAAGGCAAAACAAAACAAATATTTTCTCGAGACACTATAGTAGTGTATCTCTATCTGTTTTATACCGCTGATTGCAGAATTATTTGCAATTCGATTTGAAGCCACAATTGTCAGGTTGAATCCATTTTTTGAGATAATCTTAGAATACTACTCAAAAAGGTGAATTTACAGCAAGTAATACCTTTTTAGATACTTATTATTCCATTGTAGAAATATCGACATTACTTTGAGGAGGTTTGATAAGGTGAACAAATTAATCATAAGCCGTTATCTCTAATTAGGGTCACATCGGGCAAAATTAGGCCCTGATTAGAAACGGGAGGTGCCCTGGTTACAGATACAAGTAAAGAGAGTTTTTATCCCAGAGGCACGAACTTGGCGCTTTTGGATACCTCGAGACAGGGTCGAAAGTCATTCATTTGTTCGACCATATGAAAATGGCGTCGTTGTTTTCCCAAGGAATTTGAGCCAATATGCAAATGTTTGCATCAGGTTCGGACTCAGCGGGAAAAAATACATCGAAATACACTACCGTAGGATCTGAAAAAAATGTTTATTTCTTTTTCCAGTTATTTATTTTTTTTCAGTTTTTTGAGATTATCTCAAAAACGGGAGCCAATTTGAGTATTCTGGCTTCGGATTCGGATTCAGTGCAAAAAAATACGTCGGAATACACTAGTCTAATGTCTTGGACATGACACTTTTTTTTTGTGTGCCTGTGTAATCATGGCCGCTACAGCTGCGCCTATGAATGCTTTTTGTTCTTGTAGTCGCTAGGCTTAGAATTTTAGTTTTGGAAACAAACGCATGTAGAGGCATAAAGTGAGTGTGTGTGCTTATATATAAGCACATACATATGTATATATGAATATGCATTGTTTTGCTCGTAATAGAAACATCTACATACGTAAATATATTGTCCCAACATACGTATTCATATGTGCATGCACACATATGTATATATATGTAAACGCATACGGTTTAGATGAGTTTTTTTTTTCATATGTTAGAATATGTTTGCATATTGTTTATTTGCTCTTGAATTTTTGATATGTAGTTATGCATATGAGCTGTGGCAGGTCAAGATTTTTTTCTGCCCACATAAATATGGATGGTAGATGTTACGAGTATATGTATTCAACACTTTGTTGTATATGAATATACATACATAATAATTTAAAAAGTACAACATATTGTTGAATACTAACCCTTGATGTAAATGAATGGTTTACAAAGCTAATTTTTATGTGGATATTTTGAAATAATTTTGATAATACACTTAATATCAATATAATTTAGTTAATTCGATAGTTAAAATTTCACATTCATTCATGCATATACTTAGAATTAATTTATTCATCTCACAAGAAATAATCTATGTGCGCATGCAAAATGCCGACGGCAAATAAGCATGAAGAAAAATGTACAAGTCTGCTGTTATTTTATTTTGCCTAACACCAAATCATTGCATTTTACATTTCAATGCAAACGCTATATTTAATTCTGTTGACTACGCTCCGCTATGTTAACTCTCTTATGTTAACTTTTCCAAGGCCATGATGAAATAACAAAAATTTCTTAGCCGCGTTTTGTTAGCATTTGACATTTAACCAGCCCATTCATTCCTGAGCCTTCTCTATGAATTTACGTTCTCTAATATACCTTGTGAGGAGCTTTTTCATGGCAGAAATACACTCGAAGGTTTGTCATTGCCTGCCGAGGGGCGACCGCTATTAGAAAAAATATTTTCTTCCTTTTGGTGTTTCACCGACATTGGAACCTACGTTCTCTCTGAATTCTGGATCGTAGCATATATGCATATAGTCACATACGTATACTAACTACATGAATACATATGTATATAGCCACATATATTATATATTATATATAATATATGTACATAAGTACATAAACCTAATTATGCATTGAAAAGAGAGAGAGAAAAATTGAATTTGTGTTAAATAAAATGAGTACTAATTTAGCAATATGTATAGAACCTAGCCTAAGTTGAATAAATATGTGTATTACCGTTAATTTACCTTTGTTACTATTTTAAGAAATAAAGAAGTTTTTAGTTTTAATAAAGACACTGAAGAGACGTGTTTGAATCACAAAACGTTATTGGCGACGAGGATCAAAGCTACAAAAATTCTAGAACAGTATTCTGAGCAGAGTCAAACTGTGTCTATTATTTCATTATTTAAAAAATTCGGCACCAAATTTATTACGATAAGAATAAATAAACGTTTTTCTTTTATTTCATAAATACGAAAACATTTGTGTAAAATTTTAACTGTGAAAATTTATCTAAGTATCTAAGTTCTGATGACCTCTATCAAGGACAGTGAACTTGTAAAAATAAAAAAACAAAGAAAAAACTCTTCAGAAGTGTGCTTAATTTTGACCTTCAGTAAGGGCAGTGAACTATTAAAATAAAACAACTCCGTTGTACCTCTTTAGCCTATAAGAAAATAAAAGGCAGAGACTTAAAACAATAAAACAACAATTGCACCTGCTTAAACATTAAGTGAAAGTTCTGGAATAGGCTACAACACTAAATACAAGAGCAATTCTGTAGTAAGAGAGCAAAATTAGCAACAATTATAGCAAGCGCAGCATAGGTAGCAGCAAAATCATACTAACATGCAAGCATAATTGGAAGTTGTATTAACCTGCTTGAACACCCACACAAACTTTATGGTGATCGTTTCAAATTACAAAAACAAGCAAAGTGGGTCCACAACAACAATTACACTGCCCTGCATCGGTTTTGCGAATAAGATGGGACCTAGTGATCCCGAAGGGAATTTTCGCGCTAAGCACGAATCCGAGTTCAAAAATTTTCCATCACGTCAGGTTTTCGAGAAAAAGGGGGTTGAAACCCCTAAAAATAGCGTATTTGGCCATTTTTCAAAAATTCTGGAGCAGAACCCTAACGTGCTACGATCTTCGTTATTGTCACTAATTGAAGTTTGAACTTTGCTCTTTGAAATAAGCCCAAACCCAAATTGTTCGCATGCACCCTTAGAGTAGGGGGTGTACTTATGTCTACGGCGGTAGAGAAAAAAAATGAACATAGGAACTTATCTACACCCAAGATAAGATATAATGAAAAGTGCAGTGTTCCTAAGGTATTTAGTGTCGCTGATTACAAATCTGAAGTCAAACATTCCATTTAAAAAGAAATAAAAAAAATCAAATTCTAATTTTCCTATGTTCATTTTTTTCCCTACCCCCGTAGACATAAGTACACCCCCTACTCTAAGGGTGCATGCGAACAATTTGGGTTTGGGCTTATTTCAAAGAGCAAAGTTCAACCTTCAATTACTGACAATAACGAAGATCGTAGCACGTCAGGGTTCTGCTCCACAATTTTTGAAAAATGGCTAAATACGCTATTTTTTGGGGTTTCAACCCCTTTTTTTTGAAAACCTGACGTGATGGAAAATTTTTGAACTCGGATTCGTGCTCAGCGCGAAAATTCCCTTCGGGAACACTAGGTCACATCTTATTCGCATCAGAAAAATTGATATTTGCAGGGCAGTGTTATCCTCAGTGAAAACGGCAACAAACACCAGAAGGTCATTCTTGTGAGCATAACTACTCAAAATTTTCGAATAACTTAACATACAAAAGTGCATACTTTATATTTTTGAGTAATTTAAAATTACATACATATACTATATATATTTCGCACAAAAAAAAAAAATAATAATCATTATGGAAACTTTAGAGATAAGTAACTTTAATTTATTATAAGCGTGCAGTAAAAACATTGAAAATTCGGATGGCGATGATCGAAACCAATTACCAGACTTTATAGAACAAATTGAGAATATTTTGCCTACAATTTCTGAATTCAACTCAGCTAATAGTAATGTGCTATTTGAGTACATAAAAAACAAATGTATTGGTAAAACTAGAGAAGCTATTCATCGACATCCTAACGTTACTTCATGGCCTATTTTAAAAGAAATCTTAACCACAAATTTTGGCGAGAAAGACAACAGTAATGACTTGATGGATAGTTTAAAAACTTGCAGAATGCAGGGAACAATCGAAAATTATTATTACAAAATTAATAAATTAGCTAATAGAATTCATAACAGAAATTTGACTCATAATGATAATACTTACTCGACCGAAGAAATAAATAGAATAGCTCTTAAGACTTTTACAGAAAACCTCCCAGAACCTACAAGGACAATGATATTTTCTAGAAATCCGAGTACTATAGAAGGTGCTTTCAAAATAATTTTGGAGCAAGACATCAAAATTATACACAGTTTGGACCAGCGAAACAATACAATTTAAATACAAATGTTAAAGTAAATTTCAGCAACGATTTGAAAAACAAACCGTATAACCCTCGAAATTACTACAATAATAAACAAACTTATAACAATAATAACTATCGTAGAAACAATAATTCATTTAGACCTTACAACAGCAACAATTCCGAAAATTTTCAAAATGCTCCTACACAAAATCAACAATTTCTTCATAATCCTAATAATCCTAATCCACAATTTCGTAACACATTTCGTGGTAGTTCCAATCAAACTAGAAGATCAAACTATTCACAATCTACAAATAGAAATCAACAACAATATGATGCTTGTACAAATTACAATTTACAAAGGCAACCAATTCCATCAAATTTCCATAATGGCGAAAGTCAGAAAGTTGAACCCACGGAAATAGGAAGCTCTAGCGTAAATTTTCCGATTTCCGGCTAACACAATTACCCTATGTAGTAATAAAAAATCCAATAAAAAAATTGAAATTTATAACCGATACGGGAGCGGAGTTTAGTTTGATAAACCCTAATATTTGTCATCCTAGATGGAAGACAGAAATTAATATAGTAGCAAAAGCTTTGGGAACAGAGACTTTGATAAAAAAGCTTTGCAGGTTTCCAATATTTAGTGAATTTAACCCTTAACTGGCATCGTGGGGGCCGCGCAGACCCCACGCGTTTTATTTTTTTGAATTTCTTAAAAACTACGCATAGTACGCGGCTGCCATTTTGAGTAATCTCATTACGTCGCGACACGCGGCGGGTGTCGGACGTTCGGCGCTGAAGCTTTTACCAGAGCGGAGCTACGTACGTTGCGGGGGCCGTGCGGACCCCACTATACCAGTTCCGTAAGTTTTTAGTAAATATTTTATTTAACTTATTTGTTTGTTTTACAGTTATTTTGCTAAGATGGCGAGACCTTTGAGTAATAGGACTATAGAAGAAATACTGAACGAGGATTCTGACTCCGAATCAGTACTCGGTGGCCATCTAGAAGAACAAATCAGTGGAATTAGCGATTGTGAGGAGCCGCCAACACAAGACTCAGATAGCAGCGAGGATCTGGGTCCAGAAATTGAAGCATGTTCTTCAAAGAGTGAAGATGAACCTGTTGCAGGACCGAGTCAGAGCAGTTACTATGGAAAAAATCAATACAAATGGTCTAAAAATCCACCAGCAGCTTCACGAACTCGTCAACATAACATCGTTAGACAAAGACCTGGATTGATTGGTCCAGCAGCGTCAAAAAATTAATGTGACTACCAAAGAATCATTTGAACTACTTAAAGATGGTAATATTATACAAATTATAACTAACTATACAAACGAAAAGATTACAGAGAGTTCAGAAAAGAAAGAATGGACAAATCATGTTTCTGAAACGGAGATGAAAGCTTTTATAGGTCTTATGTTACTGGCCGGAGTATTCAAATCTGGACATGAAGATGTAGAATCATTGTGGGCCACAGACGGAACTGGCCGCGAAATTTTTAGAACAACCATGGCATTGAAAAGATTTTTGTTAATTTTGGCAAATCTACGGTTTGATGATATTGCATCAAGGGAGGAACGAAAGACTGTAAATCGGGCGGCATTGATTTCTGAAGTGTTTGACAGATTTATAGAAAATTGTCAAAAGAATTACAGTTGTTCGGAATATATAGCCATTGACGAAATGTTATGTCCATTTCGATGTTTGTTCCGGGTTTACATGAAATCAAAGCCAGCTAAATATGGCATCAAAATATTATGCCTATGTGATGCTAAGACTCACTATTTATATAATGCTTTCATATATACTGGGAAACAGCATGATCGTACCAGGTGTCAACAATTAATACCTACACAATCCGTACTACAGTTAGCTACTCCAATTTTTGGATCAAACAGAAATATAACAGCAGATAATTGGTTTTCTTCAGTGGAGCTGGTAGATACATTGCTGGAAAAGAATTTGACTTATGTTGGGACATTGAGAAAAAATAAACCTGAAATCCCCTCCCAATTTCAACCAAATAAATAACGTCAACCTGGAACAACTATCTTTGGATTTACGGCGAGCAAAACAGAGTGTAATAATGATTTCTTCAATGCACCACGACCAAACTGTCAATGAAAGATCTGGGAATCCTGAAATAATAGAGTTTTACAATTCCACAAAAGGTGGAGCTGATGCTTTAGACCAAAAGTGCGCTAATTACTCTGTAGCGCGCAGAACACGACGTTGGCCAAGTGTAGTGTTTGCTGGAATGCAAAATATTGCTTGTGCGAACGGCTACGTGTTATGGAAAAGTTCAAATACTGAAAAAAAAATAAAAAGGAAGAACTACATAAAATCAGCTGGGATGGAATTAATAAAAGAACATGTCATAAATCGGAAAGCTGAGTATTCAATGTACCCACGAGAACTGCGAGAAAAGATTGATCGTTTAATAGCATCTTATATATAACTGGAGGATGGTTCCATGTGTAGAAGTCCACGCAAGTGGGGAAAGTTACTGATCGCCATTCACTTGGAAGTGGCCAGGACGATTCTTCTACATATGGTTCAAGCAGCTCACAACGTCCGGGATTAGCCCACGTATCCTCTGGTTAGCTTCCGAACACCCGTTCGGGAGTGAGCTAAAGTGAGAAGGCGAAGCATCCCAGGATAGCTGGTTGTGCGCTGGGTTTGGGACCCGCCAATTAAAAAGCCCCCCCACTGAAAACAGCAACAAAGCCTCGGATGAGAACTTCCAACACTGATGACGACCCCTGCAAACGAAATAAGGAATACGATTTGAGGGCATGCCCCTGGAATGTCCGGTCCCTTAATGGGGAAGGTGCCTCTGCCCGACTGGTTGATGTCCTCGTGAGAGTAAAGGCTGACATCACTGCCATCCAAGAGATGCGATGGACGGGGCAAGGTAAGAAAAACATAGGACCTTGCGACGTCTACTAAAGCTGCCATGTAAAGGAGCGCAAATTCGGTGTCGGATTTGTTGTGGGAGAGAGACTTCGTCGCCAAGTACTGTCGTTCACTTCGGTGGACGAGCGTCTCGCAACAATCCGCATCAAAGCGCGATTTTTTAACATCTCGCTAATTTGCGCCCACGCCCCGACGGAAGAGAAGAACGATGCGACCAAGGATTCTTTCTATGAGCGCTTGGAACGTTCCTATGAGCGCTGCCCCCGCCACGACATAAAAATCGTGCTTGGCGACTTCAACGCCAGGGTGGGCAAAGAGGGAATTTTTGGTCCCACAGTCGGAAAATTCAGCCTACACAACGAAACATCCGGTAACGGACAGAGGCTGATCGACTTCGCCGGGGCCTGAAACATGGTAGTCTGCAGCACCAGATTCCAGCATAAAAAGATACTCCAAGCTACCCGGCTGTCTCCTGATCGAAAAACGCGAAACCAGATCGATCATGTTGTGATAGATGGAAGACACGCTTCTAGTGTATTAGATGTACGTACGATCCGAGGAGCCAACATCGACTCGGATCATTACCTTGTTGCAGCCAAACTGCGCACACGCCTCTGTGCAGCAAAAAACGTACATCTACCTCCGCAAAGACGTTTTAAGACCGGGGCGTTGTCCTGTAAGAACAAAGACGGCGATCTGGTGACTGACGTACAGAGCAATCTTAAATTATTGAGGGAACACTTCTCGAACCTGTTAAACGGTGACAGCTGCGCATGTCATAGAGGATGTGAAGATCCCGATACCCCAATCGTTGACGACGGAATTGTAGTTCCGTTACCCGACCATGACGAGGTGAGAATAGCAATATCACGGTTAAAGAACAACAAAGCCGCGGGCGCCGACGGACTGCCGGCTGAGCTATTCAAACATGGCGGCGAGGAGCTGGTAAGGTGCATGCATCAGCTCCTATGCAGAATATGGTCGGATGAAAGCATGCCTGCCGATTGGAATTTAAATGTGCTCTGCCCAATCCACAAGAAGGGCGATCCAGCAATTTGTGCCAATTACCGCGGGATTAGTCTTCTAAATATCGCCTATAAGGTTCTAGCGAGCGTATTGTGTGAAACCCTGAAGCCCACCGTCAACCAACTGATTGGACCTTATCAGTGTGGCTTCAGACCTGGAAAGTCTACCATCGACCAAATATTCACAATACGCCAAATCTTGGAAAAGACCCATGAAAGGAGAATCGACACACACCATCTTTTCGTGGACTTCAAAGCTGCATTCGACAGCACGGAAAGGAGTTACCTGTATGCCGCTATGTCTGAATTTGGTATCCCCGCAAAACTAATACGGCTATGTAAGATGACGTTGCTCAACACCAGCAGCGCCGTCAGAATTGGGAAGGACCTCTCCGAGCCGTTTGATACCAAACGAGGTTTCAGACAGGGTGACTCACTGTCGTGTGACTTCTTTAACCTGATGTTGGAGAGCATCGTACGAGCCGCAGAACTTAATCGCTCAGGCACAATTTTTTATAAGAGCGTACAATTGCTGGCGTATGCCGATGATATTGACATCATCGGCCTTAACAACCGCGCTGTTAGTTCTGCCTTCTCCAAACTGGATAAAGAGGCAAAGCGAATGGGTTTGGTGGTGAACGAGGACAAAACGAAGTACCTCCTGTCTTCAAACAAACAGTCGGCGCACTCGCGTATCGGCACTCACGTCACTGTTGACAGTTATAATTTCGAGGTTGTAAAAGACTTCGTTTATTTAGGAACCAGCATTAACACCGATAATAATGTCAGCCTTGAAATCCAACGTAGAATCTCTCTTGCCAACAAGTGCTACTTTGGACTAAGTAGGCAATTGAGCAGTAAAGTCCTCTCTCGACGAACAAAACTAACACTCTACAAGACTCTCATCATGCCCGTCCTAACGTATGGCGCAGAAGCTTGGACGATGACAACATCCGATGAAGCGACGCTTGGAGTGTTCGAGAGAAAGATTCTGCGTAAGATTTTTGGACCTTTGCACGTTGGCAACGGCGAATATCGTAGACGATGGAACGATGAGCTGTATGAGCTTTACGACGACATAGACATAGCGCAGCGAATAAAGATCCAGCGGCTTCGTTGGCTGGGTTATGTCGTCCGAATGGATACAAACGCTCCGGCTTTGAAAGTATTCGATGCGGTACCAGCTGGTAGTAGCAGAAGAAGAGGAAGGCCTCCTCTGCGTTGGAAAGATCAGGTGGAGAAGGACTTGGCTTCACTTGGTGTGTCCAATTGGCGCCGGTTAGCACGAAAAAGAAACGACTGGCGCGCTTTGTTAATCTCGGCCAAAATCGCGTAAGCGGTTATCGCGCCAATTAAGAAGAGAAGAATATAACTGCAACATCTGTGACTAATTCCACGCCTGAAGTTGCCACCTCGAGCCGAAATGATCTAAAAAGAGGGCGCTGTTACTTATGTGATAGAAAAAAAGACGAAAAATTTGTTATAAAATGCAATAATTGCAAGCATTTCATTTGCAAATTGCACAGTAGCACAAAAGTACTGTGTGATAGTTGTCAAGACTGGAATTAGTCCACTTATAATGTTCCTAAACACTTCGGTTTAAAATTTTGTGCTGATTTTTTTCTAATACATTGAAATACTTATGCTTTCGTTTATTTTTTCAAAGTTTATTTTATAAGAAATAAGAAAACATATATATGTTAGCTAAAGACTTTCGAAATAATAGTTTTTTTGTATTTTTATAGCGGTAAGAAAAAAATACCAAAAAATTGTCCAAATTTTGTGATCTCTTGTAGTAAATAAGTTAAAAGAAGTATATGAATAAAAACTTATTAATTTCATAAAACAAGCTTGTTATTTGTCCTATCAAAATAATTCTTGAAAAAAATTGTAGACATTTGTATCCTAGAATCTAATTTTAATAGGGGGCCGCGCGGCCCTCACGATACTAGTTTCGTTAGTCAAATTTACGATACCAATTAAGGGTTAAGTTAACTGATTACTTTTGCTAATTTTTAGAATGCAAATTCAAAGATAAATTTGATGGCATAATATTAAATAATATTTTAAGAGATTTGAATTCTGTTATTGACTTACCTAATAGACAGTTCATTACAATAAATGCGGTTATAACTATATTTAATTCTAAAGAAGAAGAAATGTATAATGAAATATCTTATAAAGAGAGTTTTATAGAAATGTTTAATTACGAAATTGGAAAACACAACATAACTACTTTAATTAAAACAGATCACCTGCCAATATACGAAAAAGAAAAATTGTTGAAAATTGCTTTTAAATATAAGTATGTTTTCTATAGGGTTATTCAATAGGTGCGCTTCAACTTTTTTCCGATAGGGAGGGCGAGCGACGCAATATTTTTATATAATAAAGCTGAAGACTTAACATTTACCAATGAAATTAAGCATAGAATTCTAACAAAACATGATATGCCAATATATTATAGATTGTACAGGTATCCCGAAGTACATAAAGAAGAAGTAGATTTGCAAACTGAAAATATGTTGAAACAAGGTATCATTAGGCATTCACATAGCCCATACAATAGTCCTATATGGGTCGTACCTAAAAAATTAGATGCGTCTAAAGAACAAAAATGGCGAATAGTGATAGACTACCGCAAGCTTAATGATGGTACTGTAGAGGATCGATACACTTCCAAATATAGACGATATATTGGACAAATTAGGGAAATGTCAATATTTCACTACCTTGGACTTAGCCAAGGGCTTTCATCAGGTAGAAATGCATCCAGAAGATATTCCAAAAACCGCGTTTTCAACAGCCACTGGACATTATGAGTTCTTACGCATGCCGTTCGGAATTCGTAATGCTCCAGCAACATTTCAGAGGCTGATTAACAACGTATTGAAAGAATACATTGGGTCAATCTGCTTAGTATACTTAGATGACGTACTTATTTTTTCAACGAGTATTGAAGAACATTTAGAGGCCATTGAATAAGTACTTAAATGTTTAAATGAAGCTAACCTTAAAGTGCAAATAGACAAATGTACTTTCTTGCAAAAGAAACAAAGTTTTTAAGGCCACGTCATTATTCCTGATGGCATCAAACCGAATCCCGAAAAAGTTAAAGCCATTGACTAGATACTGTTGCCCAAAACTGAGAAGGAAATAAAATCGTTTTTAGGCATCACAGGATACTACAGAAGATTTATCAAAGACTACTCAAGAATAGCTCATCATTTGATCAAATATAATATTTAAAACAGGGCGCAAAAGTTAATACGAATGACAAAGATTTTCAAGAAGCTTTTAAAAAATTAAAAATTCTAATAAAAAATGATCCTATACTTGTTCACCCAGATTTTAGCAAAACGTTTACACTTGTAACAGATGCAAGTAATTTTGCTTTAGGTGCAGCTCTTATGCAAGGCAACAAAGTTATTTCTTTTGCAAGTCGTACACTTAATGGACATGAACGAAATTATAGCACGATTGAAAAGGAATTGCTTGTTATTGTGTGGGCGACTAAGTACTTCCGTCCATATCTTTTCGGTAGTAGATTTACAATTAATACAGATCATCGTCCGTTAGTATGGTTAAATAATATAAAAGAACCAAATGCAAAGCTACAGAGATGGAAAATAAGACTTAATGAATTTGATTTTGATATCATTTACATAAAAGGCAAAGAAAACGTTATAGCCGATGGGTTAAGTAGGTTAAACTATAAAAAATCGGATGATGAAGCAGCAATAAATTTACATGAACTGTTTGACGAAGATGTTAATACAGTACATAGCGCGGAAAGTGACGACACTGATTTTATTAAAATAACAGAAAGACCAGTAAATATTTTTAGGCATCAAATAATTCTGGACAGCTCAAATTTTAATTCTTGCAAAACTAAAATAATTTTCAAAAATATAATTCGTCTTATTTTAAAAGTTGCAGATAAAAAGTATATTTTGGAATTTATGAAGAAAAAATTGCCTGCGAAGGGACTAGTAGTGGTTTACTGTCCAAACATTGATTTACTCAGAGAATTTCAATCCAACTACACTGAATATTTCGCAAAAAACAAGTTTCTTAAAGTAATGAGATCACCGATTTTTATTGAAGACATAATTGATAGAGAAAAGCTTTTACAACTGATAGAAACAACGCATTTAAAGAATAACCACAGGGGTGTTCTGGAAGTTTTCGAAGAAATAAAGAGAGATTATTTTTACCCAAAACTACAGAAAGAGATTCAAAAATACATAAATAATTGTGGAATATGTAAGTTAGCAAAATTTGACAGAAGTCCAGTGAAATATAAGTTGAACGTAACACCTACTCCAAAACATCATAACGACATTGTACATATAGATATTTGGTACCCACAACGCGGTGCGTTGTATTTGACTTACGAAATACGCAACTGCTCAGTATTTGGAGGATAGAACCTGGGTCTCAATTCTGACAG
The DNA here is from genome assembly GCA_037575425.1 of Anastrepha fraterculus. Taxonomy (NCBI): domain Eukaryota; kingdom Metazoa; phylum Arthropoda; class Insecta; order Diptera; family Tephritidae; genus Anastrepha; species Anastrepha fraterculus. The sequence continues at coordinate 93,594 of JAYXIM010009848.1, read as the reverse complement.
CCCTTAAACAAAGAATCTAGTATCTAGGTAAACCAAAACCAGTAGTTTTTGATAGTGAACTGGATATAGCCGCAATAAGAGAGTTTTTGAAGGATCAAGAAATAAATTTACATACAACTACGACATGTTTGAAGACCGGAAATGCTGATGTAGAAAGACTGCACGGCACGCTTAATGAACATGTACGCTTATTTAACGCAGATCCAAGCAACACGGACGAGCTTCAGGACAAAGTTTTTAAAGCAGTAGTGTCTTACAATAATTCTATTCATTCTACAACGAAGCACCGACCAATTGGCCTTTTAAACAATTTAATTTCGCAAGAAAACTTATCCAAATTTTCAGAATCATTACATGAGCAAAAGTCTAAAAAAATAAATACGATAAATACGAAAACAAACAGAGTTGATGAAAGCAATTTTGTAAATGATGCTGTTAAAAATAATAGAGTAAGTAAGTCAAAACCTACAATAAATACAAAAAAATTTCAAATTATAGAAAAGAAGGAAACTATATATTACACTGTGCGACAATTTTGGGGTTATCAAAATCAAACCACACCGGACCTTTTTTTTTCTGAAAATAAACCTATTCAATAGCAAAACCCTCGCTGTGTTTTTAAAAGTTAGCTCGATTTTTTTTTTTATAGCGTTTTGAAGTTTTCTATTTTCTTGAGATTTTGGAGTTTTACCTGTACGCTAAATTTGACTTATAAATCGACCTTTGTTTGATTTAATCGAATTATTTTGTCATAGCTTGATGCAGAAATTTCGTACATGTACAAATAAACTTATTTTGAGAAGAACCTATATCTCAATACGCAATTTTGAATACCAAAATTTCGAAAAGTTGTATGTTTTTACCATTTTTTACTGTAATTATGAAAATAATTTTATACGTAACCACCCGTTATACACATTTTCAGATTTTTCTATTTTTGCTAGTATTTTTTCCAGATACGGTTTTCCAATGAATATTGGATGTAACAAAATGTGATCGTGAGTAGTGAAAAGCAAGATTGGTCTCACAAGACTTTTAGCCTGTTAAGTACATAGAAAAGTGGCTAGCACACATTCCAAAATAAAAAGTATAAAGAAGGTTGTAGTCTGTCTTATCAGGAAATGTTTGTTTTAGAAATTCCAAAATTTGTTCCCAACGATTTTACCTGTTCTAAGATCGCAGCAGTCTTGCGAGATCAGGTTCGTGCATAACAACTCCTAAAACACATTTGACGCGCTAAATATTTTGTGAACAATACGGTTTTTGTTAACATATTTGAATTTATTAATTTCATTTACGTGAATTTTTTATGAATTAAGAAAATAAAAAATGTACAATTGTCCTGCAAACGTTTTCTGCTATTGTTGTGGACGTTTCACACCAGCGAGTGAAAAGCATGGATCAATCAGTGATGATTTTACTGTGGCATACAGACGTTATTTTGATCGTGAAGTTATTTTGAATGTACCTTGGGCGCCAAACATAGTGTGTAGAGCTTGTTATGTTGGTTTAGTTAATTGGTTGCACAAAAAACAAAGCAGAATGCCTTTTGGAATGCCAATGCTATGGCACAATCCAGAAGAACATGATCCAAAAAATTGTTATAGTTGTGCAAATACTGTGATCGGATTGAACAAAAAGAAAGCGAAAAACAAAAAATACGTTTCAGTCTAGTGTGTACAATTACCGCTTGATCATAATGAAAATATTCCAGTGCCAAAATGTCCCAATTTTGATGCTTTAAGTGAATCTTTTTCTGTTATAACACAGCCATCATTATTTGATATACATTCCGAGTATGTTCCCGAACCATCAACGTCAGACCAGCCGATTCTAATAACGCAAAGTAAATTAGATGAAATTGTTGCTAAATTGGAACTAACACAGCGGAAATCAGAAATATTAGCATCAATGTTAAAATCAAATAACTTGTTAGAAAGAGGTGCGAAAGTTACGGCGTATCGAAATAGGAAAGAACAATTCAATCATTGTTTTACGGTTAATGAGGAAAAGACGTTTGCTCATTGTCACAATATTGTAAAGTTGATGAGTGAAATGGGAATTAAATACAGTCCAGACGACTGGAGGCTATTTATTGACAGTTCGAAATTTAGTTTTAAAAGCTGAGAAATTTTAATTATTTTCATAATTACAGTAAAAAATGGTAAAAACATACAATTTTTCGAAATTTTGGTATTCAAAATTGCGTATTGAGATATAGGTTCTTCTCAAAATAGGTCTATTTGTACATGTACGAAATTTCTGCATCAAGCTATGACAAAATAAATCGATTAAATCAAACAAAGGTCGATTTATAAGTCAAATTTAGCGTACAGGTAAAACTCCAAAATCTCATGAAAATAGAAAACTTCAAAACGCAATAAAAAAAAAATCGAGCTAACTTTTAAAAACCCAGCGAGGGTTTTGCTATTGAATAGGTATATTTTCAGAAAAAAAAGGTCCGGTGCGGTTTGATTTTTGATGTCGCACTGTGTTATCAAATGATGATAAATTTAAAAAAATATATAAATCTCAAATAAAATGAAAAAATAATTTTGATACTTTATAATAATAAGTTATGAGCCAGCAGTCCCTGCGGTGGTGGAGGAGTCACATACTACACTAACAACATGAATGCATATGTATATAGCCACATATATTATATAATATATATATGTACCTAAGTATATAAACCTAATTATGCATTGAAAAGAGAGAGAAAAGATTGAAGTTGTGTTAAATAAAATGAGTACTAATTTACAAACATGTTTAAGAGAACCTAGCCTAAGTTTAATAAATATGCGTATTACCGTTAATTTACCTTTGTTACTATTTTAAGAAATAAAGAAGTTTTTAATTTTGATAAAGACACTAATGAGATGTATATATAAAAATATAAAGTTCATTTGTTCGACAGGAAGAAACTCAAAATGTCCTGCATGCTTAAACTCATACAGCATATAGTGACGGAAGCTGTGCGTGTTTGAGAAAAGTTAAATTCCGATAGTTTCACCATTACTATGAATTTCATATTACTGATTAATTTCATATTTGGATATACATACGTATGTATGTATATTACCTAGACGAAAATAAATGTATTAGTCAAATACTTAATCAGTAAATCTATACCCTATCATTAGAAAGTACCGAGAATGTTTAAATAAAACAAAACAGAGTTAAATTTCAGGCAAATTTATTTCATTTCCTTCAAAATATGACCCGTCTGAAGCAACTCACATGTGTCAACGTTTAACCCAGTCCTACATGCTCCCCTGGTAGGCCGACGAAGGGATGGCCTTCAGCTCCCTAGTAGCATTCTCTTTGATCTCCTCTATCGACTGAAATCTCCTTCCATGAAGTGGTAACTTCAACTTGGGAAACAAAAATAAGTCGCACGGGGCCATATCAGGTGAGTACGGTGCTTGCACAAGTGTATTTACTTGGTGTTTGGTCAGATAAGCAAACAATTTGGGCTCGGTGCGATGGTGCGTTATCATCATGCGAAATCCAGGAATAGTTTGCCTACATTTCTGGCCGTTTGCGACGTACAGCATCTTTCAAACGCTTCAAAACTGATAAAAAATATTCTTTATTGCCTCTCTGGCTCGATGGAAGGTACTCATGGCGCACTATGCCTTGGCAATCGAAGAAAACAGTCAACATCACATTCCCGGTACTTTTTGATCCTGGGCTATTTTTTGTCCTAAGAAAATATGCTGACCAAAAGTTGATTCACGATATTTCTAAAATAGCAATTAATTTAATTTGCTTAAAATATTGAAAATTTCAGGTAGAAAAATATCTTCCATCAGCATATTAAGCTTCCTAGGTGACCATGTCACCATATAACTAAACAATCGCACAATATGCAGCGTTTGGATAAATTGTTACAATATGTTTAACGGCCTATCCATGAGGGGTTATATGTAGGTCTGACGAAAAAGGGGAAAAAATAAGAATTACAAATTAATAGAGAGTTTTAAAATTGATGTTTTTAATTAATTGAAATCTAGCAAGCGATACGTTGTATTTCCATTTTCATTTCGATAATTGTGGCAATCGGTGGTCAAAACTTATAAAGGGTTTTCCAATAAGAGGAAAAGAAAAATGCTATTGTTTAATATAAATGAGCGGATGCTTATTTATGGAGGATGGTTCCATGTGTAGAAGTCCACGCAAGTGGGGAAAGTTACTGATCGCCATTCACTTGGAAGTGGCCAGGACGATTCTTCTACATATGGTTCAAGCAGCTCACAACGTCCGGGATTAGCCCACGTATCCTCTGGTTAGCTTCCGAACACCCGTTCGGGAGTGAGCTAACGTGAGAAGGCGAAGCATCCCAGGATAGCTGGTTGCGCGCTGGGTTTGGGACCCGCCACTTAAAAATCCCCCCCCCCCCCCCAATGAAAAGATTAAAACAGCCTCGGATGAGAACTGCTTTTACTGATGACGACCCCTGCAAACGAAATAAGGAATATGATTTGAGGGCATGCACCTGGAATGTCCGGTCCCTTAATGGGGAAGGTGCCTCTGCCCGACTGGTTGATGTCCTCGTGAGAGTAAAGGCTGACATCACTGCCATCCAAGAGATGCGATGGAAGGTGAAGGTAAGAAAAACATAGGACCTTGCGACGTTTACTAAAGCTGCCATGTAAAGGAGCGCAAATTCGGTGTCGGATTTGTTGTGGGAGAGAGACTTCGTCGCCAAGTACTGTCGTTCACTCCGGTGGACGAGCGTCTCGCAATAATCCGCATCAAAGCGCGATTTTTTAACATCTCGCTAATTTGCGCCCACGCCCCGACGGAAGAGAAGGACGATGCGAACAAAGATTCCTTCTATGAGCGCTTGGAACGTTCCTTTGAGCACTGCCCCCGCCACGACATAAAAATCGTGCTTGGCGACTTCAACGCCAGGGTGGTCAAGGAGAGAATTTTTGGTCCCACAGCCGGAAAATTCAGCCTGCACAACGAAACATCCGGTAACGGACAGAGGCTGATCGACTTCGCCGGGGCCAAAAACATGGTAGTCTGCAGCACCAGATTCCAGCATAAAAAGATACACCAAGCTACCCGGCTGTCTCCTGATCGAAAAACGCGAAACCAGATCGATCATGTTGTGATAGATGGAAGACACGCTTCTAGTGTATTAGATGTACGTACGATCCGAGGACCCAACATCGACTCGGATCATTACACTGTTGCAGCCAAACTGCGCACACGCATCTGTGCAGCAAAAAACGTACATCTACCTACGCAAAGAATGTTCGGCATCGAAAAGCTGCAATCACAACAGACAGCCAGAAGATTCGCCACTCGACTCTCACTCCTGCTCTCCGAAAGCACTGCCCAACAAATCGGCATGCGCGAGCAATGGAGCAACATTTCTCGTTCCCTACGTACCGCCACCGAAGAAGAAATCGGATTCCGGCAAGCCCGAAAAAACAATTGGTACGACGAGGAATGTCATACCGCCGCAAAGTTCAGCGGCTTACAGAAGGTTTTAAGACCGGGGCGTTTTCCTGTAAGAACAAAGACGGCGATCTGGTGACTGACGTACAGAGCAATCTTAAATTATGGAGGGAACACTTCTCGAACCTGTTAAACGGTGACAGCTGCACATGTCATAGAGGATGTGAAGATCCCGATACCCCAATCGTTGACGACGGAATTGTAGTTCCGGTACCCGATCATGACGAGGTGAGAATAGCAATATCACGGCTAATGAACAATAAAGCCGCGGGCGCCGACGGACTGCCGGCTGAGCTATTCAAACATGGCGGCGAGGAGCTGGTAAGGTGCATGCATTAGCTCCTATGCAAAATATGGTCGGATGAAAGCATGCCTGCCGATTGGAATTTAAGTGTGCTCTGCGTAATCCATAAGAAGGGCGATCCTGCAATTTGTGCCAATTACCGCGGGATTAGTCTTCTAAATATCGCCTATAAGGTTCTAGCGAGCGTATTGTGTGAAAGGCTTAAGCCCACCGTCAACCAACTGATTGGACCTTATCAGTGTGGCTTCAGACCTGGAAAGTCTACCATCGACCAAATATTCACAATACGCCAAATCTTGGAAAAGACCCACGAAAGGAGAATCGACACACACCATCTTTTCGTCGACTTCAAAGCTGCATTAGACAGTACGGAAAGGAGTTACCTGTATGCCGCTATGTCTGAATTTGGTATCCCCGCAAAACTAATACGGCTATGTAACATGACGTTGCTCAACCCCAGCAGCGCCGTCAGAATTGGGAAGGACCTCTCCGAGCCGTTTGATACCAAACAAGGTTTCAGGCAGGGTGACTCACTGTCGTGTGACTTCTTTAACCTGATGTTGGAGAGCATCGTACGAGCCGCAGAACTTAATCGCTCAGGCACAATATTTTATAAAAGCGTACAATTGTTGGCGTATGCCGATGATATCGATATCACCGGCCTTAACAACCGCGCTGTTAGTTCTGCCTTCTCCAAACTGGATAAGGAGGCAAAGCGAATGGGTTTGGTGGTGAACGAGGACAAAACGAAGTACCTCCTGTCTTCAAACAAACAGTCGGCGCACTCGCGTATCGGCACCCACGTCACTGTAGACAGTTATAATTTCGAGGTTGTAAAAGACTTCGTTTATTTAGGAACCAGCATTAACACCGATAACAATGTCAGCCTTGAAATCCAACGTAGAATCTCTCTTGCCAACAAGTGCTACTTTGGACTAAGTAGGCAACTTAGCAGTAAAGTCCTCTCTCGACGAACAAAACTAACACTCTACAAGACTCTCATCATGCCCGTCCTGACGTATGGCGCAGAAGCTTGGACGATGACAACATCCGATGAAGCGACGCTTGGAGTGTTCGAGAGAAAGATTCTGCGTAAGATTTTTGGACCTTTGCACGTTGGCAACGGCGAATATCGCAGACGATGGAACGATGAGCTGTATAAGCTTTACGACGACATAGACATTGCGCAGCGAATAAAGATCCAGCGGCTTCGTTGGCTGGGTTATGTCGTCCGAATGGATACAAACGCTCCGGCTTTGAAAGTATTCGATGCGGTACCAGCTGGTGGTAGCAGAGGAAGAGGAAGGCCTCCTCTGCGTTGGCAAGATCAGGTGGAGAAGGACTTGGCTTCACTTGGTGTGTCCAATTGGCGCTGGTTAGCACGAGAAAGAAACGACTGGTGTGCTTTCTTGAACTCGGCCAAAATCGCGTAAGCGGTTATCGCGCCAATTAAGAAGAAGAAGAAGAAGAAGGATGTTTATTTCATTATAAAGAGGAAGGTATGCCGTTAATAGTGGAAAATAACATCATGCAAATTACCACCACGACCACGCTTACAGGACAATATCCATTTCATGTCCTCGATAGCCTCACGAATTCCATCTTTGAGGTCTTGAATCGACCCTGTGCTGTTGGCGTAGAAAAAAGTCACAAGGTGTTAAATCACAAGATTTCGGTGGCCAATTGTGATCACCTCTTCGAGAGATAACACGGTCCGGAAACTTTTCCCGTAAAAGATCAATGGTTTCGTTGCTTGTGTGGCACGTAGCGCCCTCTGGTTGAAAATAAATGTTGTCCTGATCAATACCATCCAATTCCGGCCATAAAAACTCTTTAATCATCAATGATCAAAGCAAAATCACACCTGTTATTGAGAAACCCTTTAAATACGATAATAAGATATTTCATTGAGGTATCGCTAACATAGGGGGTCTCACTTATCCATTGAAACCCAGGAATGATAGATTGGGGTAAATACTTATCGAATCTAAAAATTAATATAGGTCAGGTAAATTAGAACATTAGAATCACAATGCAGCTGCAAACCGACAGTCCGAGTATGACCATTATGAACGCATATGAGGACAATTGTTCAATAAGTTAAGTAAATCTTTGGTCGAGTAATGACCTGAATCAACTGGGAACCTATTGAAAAACAATATAAATCTGGCAACTCTAGCTATTATTTTTCTTCTTTCAATTATTCCATTGTATATACAGAGAACGTTAATGTATAGAGAAGTCTCAATTACAGGAACGTATGGAATTTCGAGGGGTACTCATCTCGCGAAGACTGATCACCACAGACACATTTTTCACCTAAAGTTAACAGTAAGGGGTTGAATTATGTAAATTTAGCAGCAGTCGATAAGAATTTGTTGGTGATTAGAAGCAAAGAATGTTAGGTAGCTTTTTAATATGACCTATATATTTGAATTTTTCCAAATCATCCAAAATTATATATATATGTTATGTCTGTCTGTCTGGTGGTGTCTGTAAAATTTGTTGAATTCCCTTCAACTGAATCAAAATCCTCTATAGAAAACGCTTCATTACCAGGCACACAGGAAGATGGCATATGCAAATGTAAATTTGTGAATTTATATCAGTGCTGTCCATGATGGAAAGAATAATGAGATGGCGCCTGTCGTGGTCCCGTTACTTTGCGCTCAGCGAATTTGACAACTAGTTACGTGATTTTAGCTCCAGTATGGCCAGATTACCATTTTCGTAACTTGATTTAGCATTTTTTTTTTTTTGTTATTTAGTCTCGGAGTTTTAGTTCTTGCTTCATGACATTTTTCTAGCTGTTCTAATTAAAATGTCATGTTTATAATTTTGTAAAATATACATTTTTTAATAATTATTTAAATAATTCACTCAGTTTTATTTAGCTTTACTTTTTTTTAACATCTCTCGCTACTGCAGAGTTGCCTAGCTTTGGATATAAAAACGCACTAAATGCCCATTTAAAGAAAATACAACACGAAATTTTTATTGTGTTACTTAAAGAACTTTGTATGCGTGACAAATTGTCTGTAGAATGTGCGTTTTTTTTAAATAAATGTGTCATGCTTATGTACAATTTAATTTATGAGTTTTTTTGTTAAGCGAGACTCTTTTGTTTAGGGAACGACTTTTTTGCTATATTTAAAGTTATGTAACTAGATAGGGTACTCTTTTTGTAAAATTGTCAGTATGGTTTCATTAGTATTTTTTGGTATTTTGTGGCTTGTTTTTACAATGAATACAACTCGTAATGTCCTATGTCTGGAAGAACCGATTACACCTCTATGGTTTTAATTCGCATTCAGTAAGTTCAAACGCTTTTTAAAACGTGTAAGAAGGTTTTCAATCTTAAGAAGAGTTGAGAGAAGAAGATTTAATATTCTTGCATAACCTTAAATGGAGCCAAAAATTAAATTTCCACTTTCAAATTATCAAATTTTATAGGAGGAAAAAAATTTCATTAGCACTAAAATCTTCTCAGAGTGACCTTTTTTTGTTACATAATAATATAGTTTGTTTTTTAACTTAAAGTTTTGGTAGCTTTAAATTAAAAAAAGAAACAAACACGAAACTTCAAAATTTTCGCATTTTCGGTATAAAAAAGCACTAAATATATTGCGAAGAGAAAATGGTTGGCAATACTGCACAACTCAGCATATGTGACGTCACGTACGCTCTGATGGGCGCAATCTTCTTTCTATCATTCTTGGGTATATGCTGTGTGTATGTATACTCACTAGCCACAGCTCAAAATAAAACGGTAAAACTTCTCAAGAAATCCAGCGCGCATTCATAGGCGCAGCGCATATTCATAGGCACAGCATTGTACATATAAGTTAATAATTAAAATATTCAATTTAATAAAGTTCAATACCTCTTGTCGCAATTCAATTGCTGATACATTTCCGTAGTTAATAATTAATAAATTTATTTTAATAAAGTTCAATACCCCTTGTCGCAATTCAATTCCTGACACATCAATTGCTGACACAGTTCCGCTTGTTCCAAATTTAATTATTTACCTTTCTTACAATATTAACTCAAAGTGCTGACGACCTCAAATAAGCTCACGTTGCATTCAACGTGATGATTACTTTTCGATAGTTAATATTAAGTAGCTAGTAAGAAACAAAATAATTAATAAATCAACAGTCCGACTAAGAAGACATAGTCTTCCGGCAAAATGATAAAAAGTAGTAATTAAACAAAAGTCCGATTAAGAAGGCATAGTCTTCCGGCAATAATTTATTTAATAATGAAAAAGTCCGATTAAGAAGACATAGTCTTCCGGCAATAGTTTATTTATTAATAAAAAAATATGTAATAAAAGATATAGAGGGCATAGTCCTCTCTTTTTAAACTAAAATAAAAAGTATTTTATTAATTGGCGCCCGAGCAGGGACCGATTTTAAAGTTCGCGAGTGAAGTGTTGTGCAAAAAAGAGGACGCGAATCGTGAGCCGGTGCAGCGTTGGAATTCGATAGGAAAGGAACGCTCGCTTCCAATAGTGCGACCTGGAGGCGCCCCAGTAGCGGAAATCAGTAAAGAGGAGTCACACCCCACCGTCGGGAAGTGTTAGAGTAAGAATATCAATATTAAGTAATATTAAGAATTTTTAAAAAAATTTCCGAAAACTTTTGAGTGTAACAAAAGAATACAAAGTTGAATATTACTATTAAATTAGAATTATTAAATAAATTATAGAGAAAATACAATGTTGAATATTACTGTTAAATAAGAATTATTAAAAAAATTAGAATAAGAATTATTGAAAAAATACAAAGTTGAATATTACTACTAAATTAGAATTACTAAAACAAATTATTGAGAAAATACAAAGTCGAATATTACTATTAAATAAGAATTATTAAAAAAATTTGTGAAAAATACAAAGTTGAACATTATTATAAAAGTCTAACTAAAACAGAAATACAAAATACAAATTTATTAAATTATTTAAAAAACCCAAAAATATAAAGAGAATTATAGAGAAAAATTATATATATAAAATCTGGCTTGTACAGCCAATAAAATAATATAATTCAAGCTGCGACTCACCACCTTCGGGGGGACCCTCCAGAGAATTATAAAATAAAAAAACAATAATAGAACTATTCAATATAAACGCAGTGCGTGCTTATAAATGAAAAACTGAAAAAAGACTACCGTAGGAGTGTATGTGACAGAAGATCTAAATAAACAATTGAAAAATTAAAAAGAACTTAAAAACCAAATAACTATGTTATGAAAAACTTCTTGGAAGAAAAATCAACTTTAAAGAAAAAAACGCCAACAACAACACCAAGGACAACAAAACCAACAGCCAGCAGCAGCACAACATCAATAATGTCATCGGCAGTTCTAATTATTTTATTGTATTTAACCTTTGTAAAAACTGAAGTTCAAATTTTGAATTACACTTCTTTAATCACACAATTAATAGAGGTACAGCGAAAATTCAGCAAGGAACTTTTACTATTTTACATTCAATAGATCTGGCACAGTACGCAATATCCATATCCAATACCCACACATTTATCCAACAAAACATCCCAAATCACCATAACCTGTATCCCATCCTCATCGACGAATTAAGCCTTACCGAAAATATTTTAGAAAATATAACACCCACTATAAAAAATAAGAGAGCAATAAATGCCATAGGTACTATTTGGAAATATGTCGCAGGATCTCCAGATCACGACGACTTTGAAATAATAGCTAGTAATATAAATGATTTAAACAAAAATAATAATAAACAAGTGTACGTAAATGAAGTTTTTAATAAAAAATTAAAAAATCGAACAGATATGGTAAATCAAATTTCTAATGTAATAAGAAAAGATGTATTATTAGAAAACGAAATAGTAATAAATCTACAAAATAGAGTAAGAGTAGTTAAGGAAGAGTTAATAAGTATTCAAAATGGAATCGAATGGGCGAAGCTTGGAATCGTCAACCCATTAATATTAGATAAAAAAGAAATTGAAATTGCTACAAGTAAAATAAGAGAAGAAAATATTGTTTTTGTGAGCCCCGAAGAGGCACTCCAATTTGCCAAAGTATCTGTCTTATACAATACCAATAAAAAATATTTTATTTGGTTAAGATTCCCTTAACAAAAAAGGAAACCTATGAAACGTAATTTTAAGGCAAGTAAAAAGAAACACCTCTGTAATTAATTTAGAATTTAAGCAGATTTTAAAAAATGAGAACACTATATATGGTATAATAAATGATTGTGAAAAATATAATAAAAAAATAATTTGTAAAGAAAACCAAATAACGAATATTTCAAATACTAAATGTATTCCTAATCTTATAAGCAGTCAAAATTCTACATGTGTAACGAGCAACAATCATAATATCCCATTAATCGAAGAGATCGAGTCAGGGGTTATCCTAGTAAATTATTGCAACATGGCTATTTATGTTGATAAAACGCGGAGAAATGTGTCTGGAACACTTCTTATTAAATTTCATAATAGCACTATTAAAATTAACAATAGGACTTTTAGTAATATAGAAGCCTCACCTTTACAAATCATCCCCGAATTAATACAGCCCGCTCCTTTTGTAAGCGACCATATTAATTTCCTATCACTTGAAGCTAGTAATGAATTACAGATTAATAATACGGAAGTAATTTCAACTATTCGGAAACATTTGAAATTTGGAGGATGGCCAATCTCTGTTATTCTCAGTCTAATTATCATTTCCATAGCATGCTTACGATTTGTCTTTAAAAATACAAAAAAAAATAATTGTTTGGGAATCTCAAATTCCACACACTAATAACGAGCCTCATGTGACAATGAGTGTGCAACATTGTGCTGAATCCCATAAACCAATAGCATTAGAAGCTCCTATCAAACCACCAAGATTGAACAATATTCCGTTGTTATAAATGATTGAGGACAATCAATTTAAGAAGGGAGGAGTTAATAATTAAAATATTCATTTTAATAAAGTTCAATACCTCTTGTCGCAATTCAATTGCTGATACATTTCCGTAGTTAATAATTAATAAATTTATGTTAATAAAGTTCAATACCCCTTGTCGCAATTCAATTGCTGACACATCAATTGCTGATACAGTTCCGCTTGTTCCAAATTTAATTATTTACCTTTCTTACAATATTAACTCAAAGTGCTGACGACCTCAAATAAGCTCACGTTGCATTCAACGTGATGATTGCTGTTCGATAGTTTATATTAAGTAGCTAGTAAGAAACAAAATAATTAATAAATCAACAGTCCGACTAAGAAGACATAGTCTTCCGGCAAAATGATAAAAAGTAGTATTAAACAAAAGTCCGATTAAGAAGACATAGTCTCCCGGCAATAATTTATGTAATAATGAAAAAGTCCGATTAAGAAGACATAGTCTTTCGGCAATAGTTTATTTATTAATAAAAAAATATATAATAAAAGATATAGATGGCATAGTCCTCTCTTTTTAAACTAAAATAAAAAGTATTTTATTAATTTATACACATATTTACATACATACATATATTGATGCATACATATGTACGAAGCCGCGGGCACTCGACTTGACAAAAATTCAAGATTTACCAAATATTGGCAAATAATTCTACGTGAAATATTCCAATATTGACTATTTTCGAATGGTCGAGAAAATTGGCATATGGGCGGCTCGTTTTATGAATGAAAGTACTTTGTTCATAGAAATATGAGCTCGAATTTATCAATGAATTTTTTGAAGATGAGTTTTTGTTTAAACTGTTCGGCGCCGCCGCGACTATTTTAGGCTGTTCAGCACTATGGCAACTAGAATGATGGCCGCTACGCCTGCGCCTATGAATGCATTTTGTTCTTGTAGTCGCTAGGCATAGAATTTAAGCTTTGAGCGACATTCGGAATTAAAGGAATAAAGTGAGTAGCCCATGTGTGCGGCTGTATGTACATGCATTTCTATGTGTATACCAGTAAGCATTGTTTTGCTTGAATTCAATTCACATATTTATATTTGCATATGCCATCTTCCTGTTTGCCTGGTAATGAAGCGTTTTCTATAAAGAATTGATTGATTTGATCAATTGAACGACATAGGTTAGGGCATCAAGTGTGCATATACGCACATGCAAATACGTCGATGCATATGCAGAAGAAATTGTTTTAGCATTTGCAGAAATTCGATCATTCGAATATTTACTCCCTAATTATTGCATAAAATTTGATAAGGCGATGCTCCTGAGGTAGGTCGTGTTGCTTCAGTGCATACATATGCGTGCAACACTATATTTATTAAAGATGCAATAGAACTTAGTTGTGCCATATACATATGTATGCAAATACGTTTCTTTGAAGTTTTCTTTTATTTATTTTAAATTTCAAAGTTTTATACTATCTATAAAATACATATATGTATTATTCCCTGTAATATATGTAAATTGAGAAAAATTTCGTTTGGCAAAGGAACAAAAAATGCATATTCAAATGCCAAAACTATGGCCATACAAAATCTGGTTGTCGAAGACAGGAAAAATGCGTTAAGTGCGCAGGAGATCATTTAACATCTGAATGCGAACGAAAGACGAGATCCAAAGACGTCAAATGTGCACTGTGTGAGGGTAATCACCCGGCGAACTATAAAGGATGCACCGTCTATAAAAAGCTGCAAGCAACCTCCTTTCCTGCACTAAGGAAGAAGATAATGCCATCTCAGAGCGCCCAAAATGATCCAAGCCACCAACAAGTACAACTAAATTTTAACCAACAGAAGCTATCGTATGCACAAGTTGCTAGTAATGAAATAAACCAAAACACCAACGAAAACAACGCCTTGATCAGCGAAATCCGGGAAATGATGAAGCTATTAAGAGATGTAATGAGCCAAATGACTGCCATGACAAACCTTTTAGTAAGTCTTGTCCGAAAGCCCCATATTCCATGCCCTTAAACCTTGCTTTGTGGAATGCAAATGGGCTGTCACAACACTCAAATGAGTTAAAAATTTTCTTGCAAAAACACGATATAGATATCCTCTTAGTATCAGAAACCCATTTCACCAAAAAGAGTTTTTTCAATATTCCCTTCTACTGCTTCTATCACACAATGCATCCTGACGGATCTGCCCACGGAGGCTCTGCTATTCTTATAAAGAAATCAATCAAGCACTATGAATCTACACATTATAGAACAGAAGAAATTCAAGCAACAAATGTCATAGTACAAGACTCAATCGGTGCATTACTTATTTCTGCAATATACAGTCCACCTAAACACAAAATTAAAAATAAAGAATATGTTAAGTTTTTTAAAACCCTGGGAGCACGCTTTATAGCAGGAGGTGACTATAATGCAAAAAATACACCATGGGGTTCTCGGCTTACGACAACAAAGGGACGCGAATTGTACAACGCAACGACATCAATGAACTTGAAAGTTTTCTCAACGGGAGAGCCAACTTATTGGCCTTCAGACCCAAAAAAGATTCCAGACCTTGTTGATTTTTGTGTCATCAAAGGTCTATCGTACCTGCAGATAACCTGAAAATCCTGCCTGGATCTTTCTTCTGACCATTCGCCAGTGATAATCACAATAAATGATAAATTCGAAAATAGGCCTCAAAACTGTCAACTTACCAACAGCCGTACAAATTGGACTCAATTTAAAACCATTTTGACGTCGACACTTGGCATAAAAGTTGCTCTAAAAAACGAGGAAGATATAATCGAGGCTACCGAATATCTTACAAAATGCATCCAGGATGCAGCGTGGTCATCCACCACTCATGTGAGTCCTCATACTCGTACACAAAGAAATTCAAGCATCGGTATCTTCCTAAGAAACAAACTGAAAGAGAAACACCAGGCAAGAAAAATATGGCAACAAACAAGATTTCCTGAATATAAAAGCCGTTTTAATACATTATCAAAAGAAATAAAATTATTATTGAAAGAGCAACACGACAAAGAAATGAGGCAGTTTCTATGGGGTTTGGAACCAACACACCTCACCAATTATTCCCTGTGGAAAGTCAGCAAAAAAGTAAGTTCCACGAAAGAGTACCGTCCACCACTTCGTAAAAAAGATGGTTCATGGGCGAAAACCGCAATCGAAAAATCTGAGCTTTTCTCTAAACATCTAAAAGATATTTTTACACCAAACGATACTGAAGCTGATCTTTGTTTTGACAGCACTGTTGCTGCCTTTTTAAACGAACCCTACCAAATGGAGCTACCGATGAAGAAGTTCACCAAAAGTGAAATAGTTAGCACTATTAAAAAGCTAAAAGATCACAAGGCACCAGGATACGATCGCATCACGGCCGAAATTCTCAAAAAACTACCTCCTGAACCCTATAATTTCATTACCCATTTGTTTAATGCGTGCTTAACAAGAAACATTTTCCCAGCTCAATGGAAAGTAGCAGAAATTAAAATGGTGCTCAAGGCAGGAAAACCAGGCGATGAAGTGAAATCCTATCGCCCTATCAGTCTTCTACCAATACTGTCAAAAGTTTTTGAAAAGATCTTCCTTAAACGTTTAATGGTTTTTATCGAACGCGAACAAATAATTCCGAAACATCAGTTTGGTTTCAGGAATGAGCATTCGACAATTGAGCAAGTCCATAGACTTGTCGAAAAAATACAAGCAGCGCTCGACCGAAAACAAATCTGCTCAGCAGTTTTCCTAGACATATCACAAGCCTTCGACCGAGTGTGGCAGCAAGGCCTACTCTTTAAAATAAAAAAGAAATTACCACTAAATGCCTATTTGCTCATTAAATCATATCTAAACCAACGAATGTTCTACGTAAATTACGAAAATGAAATTTCCAATTTCCAACAAATTAAAGCTGGGGTCCCACAAGGCAGTATATTAGGTCCAATCCTGTACTTAATTTTTACACACGATCTGCCAACCACAAAAGGTGTACTAACTGGCACTTTTGCCGATGACACCGCTACTATGGCGACAGCAGTGGATCCCGTGGAAGCCTCTTATATGCTCCAAATAAGCATAAATAAAATCTCCAAATGGCTCCGGAGCTGGCGGTTGAAAGTAAACGAAAATAAATCTCAACACGTAACCTTTACCACAAAAAGAACCACCTGCTCACAAATCAACTTAAACCGTATTCCAATTCCGCAATGTGATAGTGCTATATTAAATATCTAGGCATTCATTTGGATAAACGGCTTACGTGGAAAACGCATATCTTTACAAAAAGGAAAGCTCTAGGTTTAATATTTCGTAATATGTACTGGCTGCTAAACCGCAAATCCACCCTCTCAATGGACAACAAACTTATCCTCTACAAAGCTGTGATAAAACCAGTCTGGACTTACGGAATCCAACTGTGGGGTACTGCGTCAAATTCAAACTTGGAAATCCTGCAGCGTTTCCAGTCCAAGACTCTACGCACCCTAGTCAACGCTCCGTGGTACGTGACAAATGCCCAAATTCATCGGGACTTAGACATCCCTTCAATAAAAGAGGAAATTCAAAATGTAGCCAGTAAATACCGAAATCGACTTCAATCGCACCCAAATGAGCTGGCCTCTACCCTCATGTCACCATCATGCGTCTTTTTAAGGTTGAAAAGAAAAACACCAATCCAGCTCGTCCAAGAGCCATCTATAAAATATTGAATTTATTTATTTATTATTATACATATTAGAAAGGATATTTCACTGGAAATATTCCTTTAATACTAAAATCAAAGCCACTCTTAAATGTAACCAAATATTTGTAAAATGTCTTCTAAGAATTGTAAGTATAGACAGAATACAAAATAAAGTTTTAAATATAAAAAAAAAAAAAAAAAAAAAAATGTACATAAATATGATAAGGCAATGCGTCGTGAGATAGGTCATTGTTGCTGCAGTGCGTGTGCACATACATTTGTAACACTATAAGAAATGAAGATGCAATTGAACTTCTGCACAAATATAACTAACATAATATATCTATACTAATATTATAAAGAGGAAAACTTTGTTTGTTTGTTTGTTTGCTTGTTTGTTTGTTTGTTTGTTTGTAACGAATAGGCTCAAAAACTACTGGACCGATTTTAAAAATTCTTTCACCATTCGAAAACTACATTATCCAAGAGTAACATGGATTACATTTTATTTTGGAAAAAAATAGGGTTCCGTAAGATATTTGGATTTTTCGGACACAAACTGAAAAACATCTTATATCTATACTAATATTATAAAGAGGAAAACTTTGTTTGTTTGTTTGTTTGTTTGTTTGTTTGTAACGAATAGGCTCAAACACTACTGGACCGATTTTAAAAATTCTTTCACCATTCGAAAACTACATTATCCAAGAGTAACATGGATTACATTTTATTTTGGAAAAAAATAGGGTTCCGTAAGATATTTGGATTTTTCGGACACAAACTGAAAAAAATCTTATATATAAAATAAAGTCAACTTTTTGTGTGTGTTCGCTAACTGGCCGTGTCTGCACCGAATTAAACCAAACTTACACACAATGTTAAGAAGGTATTGAAGATGGTTTCCGTATAGTTTGGATACCTATTGGTGGATAGGGCTCGAGATATAGGTCAAAACGTGGACCCGGGTAACCTTCGGATGTGTATGTACAATATGGGTATCAAATGGAAGCTGTTGGTGAATGCTTTAGTACAGAGTATTTTTCATGCCGCTCCGTGACTGGGGTCTCGAGATAGAGACCAAAACGTGGACCCTAGAATGTGTTTGTACAATATGGATATCAAATTGAAGCTGTTGGTGAATGCTTTAGTACAGAGTATTTTTCATGCCGCTCCGTGACTGGGGTCTCGAGATATAGGTCAAAACGTGGACCCGGGTAACCTTCGGATGTGTATGTACAATATGGGTATCAAATGTAAGCTGTTGGTGAATGCTGTAGTTCGAGTATTTCCATCCGCTCCGTGACTAGGGTCTCGAGATAGAGACCAAAACGTGGGCCCTAGAATGTGTTTGTACAATATGGATATCAAATTGAAGCTGTTGGTGAATGCTTTAGTACAGAGTATTTTTCATGCCGCTCCGTGACTGGGGTCTCGAGATATAGGTCAAAACGTGGACCCGGGTAACCTTTGGTTGTGTATGTACAATATGGGTATCAAATGGAAGCTGTTGATAAGTGCTTTAATACGGGGTAATTTTCATACCTATTGATGACTAGGGTCTGGAAATGTATGCCAAAACGTGGACCCGCCGTGTCTTTGCACCGAATTAAACCAAACTTACACACATATGTACAATATGGGTATCAAATGGAAGCTGTTGGTGAATGCTGTAGTTCGAGTATTTCCATCCGCTCCGTGACTAGGGTCTCGAGATAGAGACCAAAACGTGGACCCTAGAATGTGTTTGTACAATATGGATATCAAATGAAAGCTGTTGATAAGTGCTTTAATATGGGGTAATTTTCATAAATATTTATGACTAGGGTCTCGAAATATATGCCAAAACGTGGACCCGCCGTGTCGTTGCACCGAAGTAAACCAAACTTACGCACATTGTTAAGTAAGTATTGAAAATGGGTTTCGTAAAGTTTGGTTGTAATTCGGAGCACTGGCAACGGGTACAGCGTTCTTTTGAACCAGCCATAATGTCGCTTCCTTTTTTAACGCTTGGGGCGGAACTGAACTGTTAAATTGACAGTGTGAGTTACAATGTGTCAATAGTTCTTTCTGATTTGGATGCCATAAGGAAAAAACGTAAGTGCAACATGTAAAAATTGTTTGTGAATTTTTTTGGAGTGGATTTTGGAACAGTGAATAATTTCTTACGAAATTTGAGAATTTAATGTGAAATCCGAATGAAATTATGTGTTCGTGCTCCAATGCTTAATAAAACATATAAATTGAAACGAAAAATTCATGGATGATCAGGAAAAAAGACGATTGTTTATTCATATACGTTGATTTGAAATTTAAAAACAATCTTCTTTTTTCCTGATTTTCAATTTATATTTTATATTTACTCAAAAACAAATAGAAAAACAAAAAATATTGTTTATGCCAAAGCGCTTGAATAAAGAATAAAGAAATAAATAATATGAAAACCATATATTTTCTGTTCTAAACCATATCTATTATATTTTAGTGTGCCCAGCGAAGGGGGCCGGGTTTGCTAGTGTGATATATAGACATATATTGATATACATACATATATATTCATCAATATACCAATATGCTCTTTGAATTCTTGTCTAAAATAAATTTCGACTCCAAAAATTAGTAAAAATTTTCATCAAATTTACTAAAACGCACACAACAAAATGTGAGGTCGTTTATAATGTATTTTGTTTAAATTCTGCTTTTAAAATTAAAGCAACAAACATTAAAGTTACTTTGATTTTAAATGTTGGATTATAAATCTTTATTTGGTTGTATTTGTTTGAAAATATAAATTAAATAAATTTTCGTTTATCAAGGGAACATAGAAATGCACAAGCAAATGCCTTGCAAAATGCCGTCGGCCTTCGTCAATTTGATATCATACAGAAACCAAAAACTGAGCGGAGCCAATGTACTTGTACATAATTCACTGTAATCAGCTCTGTTAAGAAGTTCCCCGCTGTCGAGTTGAGCGAGGTGAAAAAGCCTTCGCGGCCAGACTTTATTTTTGACAGTTCACACTATTCGTAGCTCGTGAGAATTCTCTGTACATTAACGTTCTCTGGAAGGCTCAAGAACAAATGAGCGGGTTAAATGTCAAATGCTAACAAAACGCGGGTAAGAAATTTTTATTATTTCACCACGGCCTTTGGAAAGTTAACAAAGCGGAGCGTAGTCAACAGAAATAAATATACCGTTTGCATTGAAATGTAAAATGCAATGATTTGGTGTTAGGCAAAATAAAATAACAGCAGACTTGTACATTGTTCTTTCATGCTTATTTGCCGTCGGCATTTTGCATGCGCAAATGGATTATTTCTTGTGAGATGAATAAATTAATTCTAAGTATATGCATGTATGAATATGAAATTTTAAGTATCTAATTGACTAAATTGTATTGAATTTAGGTCTATTATCAAAATTATTCAAATATCCTAACACAAAGAATAAATTTGTAAACCATCCATTTACATTAAGGTTTATTATTCAACAATATTTTGTACTTTTTAAATAATGATATATATATGTATGTATATTCATATACTACAAAGTGTTGAATAGATATAACATCTACCATCCATATTCATGTGGGCAGAAAAAAATCTTAACCTTCCTCAAAACACAGCTCATAGACGGAGAGCTCATGACCAAAAACCCCAACATATTTTATACTTCTTGAAATTTTGTGTGAGATTAGTTTTTTAATACTAGAATCGATATCCGGCGGGCTGGCTGCTCAATAGCGGTCTTAATTATGCGTTTTTATTTTTTAAAATTGTTAATAAAAAACATTTACTCAACATATTTTATACCACTTGAAATTTTAACAGAATTTCATTTACGGTCTGTATAAAATGAAGCGATGGTTGCCAGCCCATTCTCGTGGTCCCAAAGTACTCCCAGCCCATGTTGAAAGTCCGTTGATGGAAGCACAAGTCAACATATTTTATACCGGCTGTCTTTTTTACACAACATTGGCAATACAATAAATTGATGAAATGTGTAGAGCCAGCCCATTCTGGTGGTCCCATCACATGGAAAATTTGGAAAATTTCATTCCTGTGAGTGCGAGCGAGACCGACTCACGTTAATGTGGGCGCGCGAGAGAGAGCGTATATTGTTCATATTCTGTCTCTCCGTACAGTCTTGCAAAAATGGGAAGGATGAAAGGTTTGTTCATCAAAAAATTAGAGAATGGGATTTTTTTTTCTTTTTCTTAAAAAAGTTTTTATTTCTAATTTATTATTCCTTCATTTATTTATTTAATTTATTAAATTAATAGAAAAAACAAAAACAAAATTAAATTTTTAATTTTCTATGTCAGAAATAAATTCCGAGTCTGAACTGCAATAGTAATTTTCTATTTCTTCAGCTTCAGCATCTGAAAGAAAATCATACCGTCAATCAAAATACCTGATAGTTGCAATATTTCGGACTATGAATGAAGGCGTAAAATACTATACCTGATTCAATGTTGTCATTCGTTGAAGGAGTTTCTATGACAGCTCCAAGGACTGATTGAGGGAATTGGTCGCCATCAAACCAATTAAAAGAAAGAAATTCTCCATTTCTCACCCAGCCATTCGATTCTGGGAGATAACAAGTTGGAAATTTCAAATAAGCGTTTCGCCATGTATTTCCAATATATTGAGCTCGGAGAAGTTGCTGATGTAACTCGGTTTTACATGGCGGTAAAGACGATGCGTCGAAATTTTTCAGCTGTTTCTGGAATGCTTCGTTTACATTTAACGCTTTATATGTCTCCCAGAATTTAGAAAAGCGACCGCTGTTCACGTCATTTATGTTTCTTAAATTGTACATTTCGCATACAAATTTTTCCAGCATTTTAAATATAATATATGATTTTTTGTTGCAATGGAGTTTAAATTCCCCAGTTCAATAAAAGCATTTTGATATTCCGGTGATTTTTTTTTTATCTGGATAGGTCTTTTCTTGCCTTTTCTGTATAAGGCCGGACTGTAATCACAGCCGGTCAGGGCATGGAATCCTTGTAAACTCTGGCATAGGGATGGGCCGAGTTGTTCACTGAGATCATTGATATCTGACACCAATTAATGTCTCGCGCCAACTGATATCTCTGTTGTTTTGGAAACCATGATCCGCAGCCAAAAAATAGCCACTGAACTGGGACAGTCTCACATTGATGTCACCTACAACTTAGCTATTGCTAAAGTGGCAATGCAGATCCAAGCAACAGAAAAACCACGATTTGACAATTTATTTATCCATCTAGGTGCCTTCCACATAATGATCGCTTATTTTAAAGCCATAAGCAAATATATCACAGATTGTGGTCTCATGGACGTTGCCGTTGAAAGCGACATTATTGCTGGCGGCTCGGTACATAGTTTTGTGATTGGAAAACATTTTAATAGATGCAAAAGGATACACCCAATGATGGCTTTGGGCTTGCAGTGCCTTATGATTGAAGCTTCGAAATTTCATAAAAACTTTTGATAAATTTATGAACCCCTCCGATGACAGCATTGACAGGAATTTTCTCTTCAACATCGCTACCGAAAAGGCTGCATCATTGCAGGTTGAAAATTATTCATTGACATTTGAACAATGAGGGAGCCAGTTAAGGGAAGAATTCATTGCTCAGTGCTCCATAGACCCACAGCGATTTGAGAAAGCCATCACAAGGGTTAAAATTTGTAAGTAAATAATAAAGCAAAAGTTGCCAACCAGGTCTACGAAATACGCTTACGACGGGATCTATTTGCACGAATTGTGGCATTATCGATGGATTTCAATATCGACGTCGAAAAAATATTGTCTTATCCAATAACACCAATTCCGTTATCTCTATGTCATTGTGATGGAACAATTTGTAAGACTGAAAAATCTGCAATCACTCAGGTTTTACAAATAAATACAGCTGCTAACATACCGCAAATATTCGACATAGTCATAATCGATGTATTTTTCCTGCTCCACTTAATGAAAGAAATACCAAACACTTTTGGAAATTTATCAAAAAAAATTATCTCATTCATGCAGAAGACACCGGCCAAACGATTCGACATCATATTCGACAAATATTTTACTCCATCTATTAAAGATTATCAACGAATACAAAGAGGAAATGTCAGCAGTATCGATTATAACATCACAGGACCCGAACGAACTCGACCTAAAGATTTCAATAAAGAAGTAAGAAATAGCAAATTCAAGGACGCACTTTTCTTTTCTCATAGAACATTGGGAAACAGTGGAAATGGCGCCATTTATTGGCAATTCAACCATAAAATTGAATTACTATGTGTGCTATACATTTACAAGTGACGGCGCCTCTGTATCGAAAATCGTCGATGAGGAAATGTCATGCGAACTTCAGGAGGAAGCAGATACAAAAATTGTGTATCATGTGTGTAAAGCGGTCTGCGAGAATGTTTTAATAAAATGTTCCGATACTGTCATACTGATCATCAGGCTGGGTAACATGGACCATCTTTCGCATGACGAATTGCACATATTTATGGAATTAGGAACTGGCAATAACAAACGTTGCATTGATATCAATGATCTCAGTGAACAACTCGGCCCATCCGTGTGCCAGAGTTTACAAGGATTCCATGCCCTGACCGGCTGTGATTACAGTCCGGCCTTTTACAGAAAAGGCAAGAAAAGAGTCAATCGCCCTTTCGGGAAGTTCGCCCGGAAAGTTTCGCCTATCGCAAATTTCGCCCGAACAAAATTTCACTTCGAATCAGCTGATATGCTCTATTGTGAATTGATTGCGAACAAATTATTTACTTTCTATTGAGCTAATTTCGTAAGCAAGCGTATATTTCCTTAAAATAAACTAAAAATATACCTCAAAATTTTCTAGAAATATGTATAGTATTGCGCTTAGGTTATTATTGAGCGAGCGTGAGGAAAATTTGAACGTGAAAGTGCTCAGGAGGCGTACTGACAGTGAAGTACTGACAGAAGTGCTGAGTATTTTCGAGCTACTACTTTGTCCACAATGGATAAGTTGGCCCACTTTAGTTGAACAACGCCAAATAGCACACGTTTACATATACATATGTATGTATTTATGCATATATGAATATATATCTTGCGAAAATGTACATATATACGTAAATGTTTCTATTCTAAGCAAAACAATGCATATTCGTATATACTTACACATAACCGCACATACTTATTTTATGCCTCTACATGCGTATGCTTCCAAAACTAAATTCTAAGCCTAGCGACTACAAGAACAAAATGCATTCAAAGGCGCAGCTGTAGCGGCCGTGATTATTTACCGGCGACGATGCTGAACAGTTTCAAATATTGAAAAACACAACAAAAACAAATTCATTGATAAGTTCGAGCTCATATTTCTACGAGCAAAGTACTTTCATTAATAAAACGAGCCGCCCATATGACAATTTTGCCGACCATTCGAAAAAAGTCAATCGCCCTTTCGGGAAGTTCGCCCGGAAAGTTTCGCCTATTGCAAATTTCGCGCGAACAAAATTTCACTTCGAATCAGCTGATATTCTCTATTGTGAATTGATTGCGAACAAATTATTTACTTTCTATTGAGCTAATTTCGTAAGCAAGCGTATATTTCCTTAAAATAAACTAAAAATATACCTCAAAACTTTCTAGAAATATGTATAGTATTGCGCTTAGGTTATTATTGAGCGAGCGTGAGGAAAATTTGAACGTGAAAGTGCTCAGGAGGCGTACTGACAGTGAAGTACTGACAGAAGTGCTGAGTATTTTCGAGCTACTACTTTGTCCACAATGGATAAGTTGGCCCACTTTAGTTGAACAACGCCAAATAGCACACGATTTTTTTACAAAATACTCAATGCCAGGAGTTATAGGATGTGTTGACGGAACACACATTAACATAATATCCCCTTCAAAAAACATTCATCAATTTTACAACAGAAAAGGCAAATGCAGTTTGAACGTTATGCTCGTAAGTACTATATTCGTAATTAAAGTTAAAGTAAGAAATAAATATGTATACATAAATGGCTTTTCAGGTATGCGATAGTAATCTAAAGATTCGTTTTATAGATGCGACACATCCTAGCGCTTGCCACGATGCCTTTATATGGAACTTAAGCAGCTTATGACATGAAATGATGGGAAAATATTTGCAAACCCACAACAGAGATTGGTTACTAGGTAACAGGTTAAAACCAACGAAGAGCATATATAATTTCAAACTTTTCAAGAGACGCTGGGTACCCGCTAGAGCCGTGGCTACTTACTCCATATAGAACACCAGAAAATAATTCAGCTCAGGGCAAATTTAATGAAGTACACACACGTTGTCGAAATATAATCCAAAGAACAAATGGTGTTCTAAAAAACCGATGGAGGTGTCTGTTAAGCGCTAGAGAGCTGTACTATGCTCCTGTAAAGGCAGTAAAAATAATTAACGTTTGCGCTGCGTTGCATAATATTTGCATTCATTACAAAAGTGATCTACATTTTTCTAACCCATCTGTTAATGGAGAATTCAATGAGATTTCCATGGCAGATAATCAACAAATTGTCGAAGTCAACAGTAACTATCTGGCAGAAGGTCAGCGCATTCGTACATTATTGCAAACACTCTTATTACATTAAAAGTAAGTTTTTAGTTCGCCACTGTATTTAAAATAATAAAAAACAGTCTTACTTAAATTACTTTTAGTCTTTGGATTGGCGATTTCGCAAAATTTCTATTTTTAGTTCCTTTAATTGTAACGGCCTTCGATTAGTTGCAATTAGGTTTTCGATTTCTATTTTACGCAACTTTATCAATTCTAAATTATGTCTTTCCATTTCATTTAGTTTTTTTTTTAAATGCAATGCGGTTTCTTTATTGCGCGTCTTCATCTCTTCCAAAGTTTCGCCTACTTTAGTGCATAGTTCTTGTTGTGTTTCCAGCTCTTTTATGACCAATTCACTACTTGTTTGCTTGTTGGGCCTCGTTGCACTGTTTGGCTGCTTGCTGCTCTTTGGTGAATATTCGCTTTCATGCGGAGGAACAGGAGGTTCACTAACCCACGCACTACTACCAGGAACTTCTTCATCCAAAACAACCATTTCTGACAAGTCTTCCGTATTAGGATTGACCCTTGCTTTTTTTGCGGGAAAACCATAGCATTGGGAAGTTTCAATGCCATCAACAGATTCTTTAATATCTAGCGGTTGGTATATTGCCTCTTCTGCACTCGAAAAAGTCTGTGTTCTATTGGGTCCGCCTCCTGTTCCTCTTTCATGCATTTTGTTGTGTTGTAGTTAATAGATAGCTTGTGAAAATAATCAGGTTTTATAAATATAGCTTTTTACCTTTTTCCACTCAAACTCAGTCTTAACAGGCGGGCCTACGCTATTTAACGCCAAAGTAAGCTGCTTCCAGAATTCGGCCAACTTCTGGCGATTTTCTTTCACAAACCCTCTTACAATATCTGGGTTTTGCAGCATTTTACCCAACAGCCTCTCAGATTGCGATTTATTTATTGATTTACTCCTAAAAATAAGAGTACATTTATTTAAAAATGTCTATTGCTTAAAAGAAAAAAATACTTACATTTGAATTCTTTCGTGTTCGCCTGCAAAACAAAAGTGAATAAATTTCTGTTTCCCACTCGTTCATTTCGCCCGAATAAAGAGTTGCCAATAAGACGAAATATTTTTCGAACATGAAAAATACCGTGCCGATAAGGCGAACAAAGAAGGGGAAATTTTTCGGGTGAAAATATAACTCGCCAATATTTAGTAAATCTTGAATTTTTGTCAAGTCGAGTGGCCGCGGCTCCGTACATATGTATGCATCAATATATGTATGTAAATATGTGTTCTAAATTCTCGACAGCAATAGCAAATCGAAATATTTTTTCTGTGGCAAGTGCTCGCAGCCTCATATGTATGTATGTCTATGGAAGTTCGTATGCATGTATTTATGTATATGAGTGTTTGCTTTTGCACGTCCATATGAACGATTCTTCATGTGCAGATATTCATTTGATTTAGCTGAAGAATACCTACATACTATATATTCATTTTGTAAGGAAATCCTGTATATAAATTATATTATTGGTAGTCAATGTCAAAAGAAAGTGTACAAGCTTGGAATATATTAATATTAGCTTTATTCCATACTTTGATGGGTGATACAAAGAAACATATTATATTTTTTTAATTCATATTTAATACTATTCGAGTTTATACAAAAACATAAACAAAATTATTACAACGAAAAAAGTTATGAACGAAAAATCTTATATACTTCATAGTTTAGGCGTCAAATGAAAGTGTACAGAAGAGCAGGATGCATATTCAGTATTTTGTATGCTTTCCATTTGCCTTTATCACTCTTGCAAACGTCGTGGCATAGAATTAACAAGGTTTGCAGTCACTTCTGGTGCAATTTTCTGCCATTCTTCAGAAATCGCGGCTTTGAGCATATCCTTACTAGCAATGGTTTTTTTCGGATTTGTCTGTCTAGGTGCTCCCACAGATGCTCAATGGGCTTAAGGTCCGGTGACTGGGGAGGGTGATCTAATTGCTTGGGTACGTGATATAGCATCCATTCTTTGACAACTTTCGCAGTGTGCTTAGGGCGTTGTCTTGTTGAAATACCCAATACCGATCCAAGCTCAATTTTTCGACACTAGGGCGCAGGTTATTCTACAATATGTTGAGATAGTCTATTTTATTCATAGTGCTTTCTATGAATGACAAATTACCTACCCCGCCAGCGGCCATACACCCCCATACCATCACCGAGCCACCCCCATGCTTCACAGTGGATACTACATTACCTTCTGCAAGTGCCGTATTTCTGGTTCGCCAAATTTTTGTTGCTTTTGCTTGCCGAACACCTCAAATTTGCTTTCGTCGCTAAATAGTACGTTATTCCAAAATGAAACGCCGTTATACTGGTACTTTTTAGCAAAGTTTAATCGCTTTATTTGATTGGTTTTCGAGATAAGAGGTTTTTTCCGCGGAACTCGCCCATAGAGACCGTTCGCATACAATGCTCGACGAATTGGGCTAGCACTTACCGGCTTTCCAGACGTTTGTGAAATATTTTTGGATAATTTTATAGCACTTTCTGACGGATTTATTTTCACACTTCTCACAGCCGACCTTATTTCAGCAACATTTAGTCGCCTTGGTCTGCCGGATTTTGGACGATTTTCCAGCTTGCCATACTTTTGTTTCTTGTCAATAATTTTTTTACAGTATTATGGCTTCTGTTAATAATACCACCGATTTCGCGCAAGGTTTTGCCTTCCTTGTGATATTTTATCACAAGCTCCCGAATATCCAAAGACGTTTGTTTTTTCATTGCGATTTTTTTTTTTTTTCAAAGCAACTACCGATTGCGACTAAGCAAAGACTTTAAATAAATCGTATACGATGACTCTCACAATAGACGCAACTATGTAACGGTTCTTTTCCAAGTCCGTTATCTGGCAAACACGTGGTCGATGATTTGTACACTTTCTTTTGGCACCTAATATATGAACTATTTTCAATTTTTAGTTCACAATTTTTTTTGTTATGAAAATTTTTTTTTTGTTTTTCCATAAATTCTTATGGTATGAAATAACATTTAAAAAAAATATAAAATGGTTTTTAAAATTACCCAGCAAACGTATAAAGAAAGTCCTTATTATTACATTTCACGTTTGTACACTTTCTTTTGACATTGACTGTATGTTCAATTAAGTTCTTCTTACCAAATAGTTTTTTTTAATTTTTATTTTTTATTTTTATCAACAAGTAAGTTAACTACTCATATATAGTATATATATATTACAATACTATAAATAATAGGTATTTATTGTACATTTCCTGAAATGAAAAAAAAAATTAAATTGTGAAAGCACGAATTACGAAATTGTTCTCATATTATAACAATTTCTCACACGACTTCGATATTGACATCGATTAAGGGGACCGTCTAGTTCAGCACTTTCAAAAAATTAATTGTTTTTTTGCTAACATTTTTCGAAAGTATGTGTATGTAGAAATATTGTGTTTAAATTTCAGAGAGTTCGGAGTTTATATTAAAAAAAACTTTAAACGCGTTTTTCTCAAAACAACGGTACCAAGGAGTTTAAAAAAACTGTTAAACCGATTCTTTTGAAATTTAAACCACATAATCTACACATACTAAACGAGGTAGTCCACCTATAAAATATTAAAATTTTGCATTGTTACTAATTGTTTATTTAAAAAAACAGCGAAAAAAAGTGCATTTTTTTTAATTTTTGTCCGCCATTTTGATATTTTTCGATAAATATTGATTTTTATAGGTGGATTAACTAGTATTTGTTATACTGAATCTAACCCATTTTGATTTTTTTGTTTCAGACTAGCCGTTCCCGAGATCTGCTTGGTACCGTTTTGCACTTCAATTTTAAAGCGTTTACGCGCGGCCACCATTTTGTACATTAAAATGCAATAAAATGAATAAACATTTTTTTTTTACACAATTTAAGACTTTATTTATTATATCCAACAATATCTATATCTGTATCTTTCATTACATACTTAAAAATAATTCCCAAAAATAGCTTTTTTTTAGCGCTTGATCTGGACGGTCCCCTTAAGTCATTGCGATTTTGAAACACTAATCTCAATCCATCGTGGTTAAGTGAAAATTGTAGTGGTTTAAAAATGTAGGCTCAGGTGCTACCTGAAAAAGAAGATAAAAGGAAAACCTGAAAGATAGAGAAACATCTGAAAGAAGGCGATACACTTCGAATACCCTGTCTTCAGGATTCACCAGTCTCAAATTGGTGCCATCCGTGAAATTTTTAGACCTTATCAGGGCTTCGGAATGCAATTTTAAGTCTCCTTGTGTTTTCATCATAATGTGGGTGCATTTGTCACATTTTAGCTTACACAGTAATTTTTGGTAAATACCATAGCCAGTGTAATAACGCTGCACCTGTACCTCAGCTATATTTGGTTCTTCGGCAAAATTCTCGTCTGCTATCTCTATATTTGCTAAAACGAGTTGCTCATTTAGCGGTTCTTCTACTTCTTCCTCCAGATGATGATCCTTAGTCCCTAAATTCTAGTCTAAATTAATATCATCATCATCTTCTTATTTATTGCCTTTGTTTTCGAACCGCTGCACAGTGGTCCCGCCGCGTAGGAAGAGCGGTCATAGGAACTTTTGGCGAGATAAATGACTTTTTAGTACGTTTTTAAGTTGATAAATGTTTTTATTTGTTAAAAAAACATTAAGACATATAAAAAGTAATATATATATAATAAAAATATATATAAGATATAATAATAATAATATATAATAAAGTAATATATAATTAATATAAAAAGTCAAAGGAAAATTAGGTACACACATTTTTTACATAAAATTTTTTTGTTCCGTTTAAGGTTTTGCATAAATCTTAAATTATAAACAGTAATAGAAAAAAACATTAAATTCCGAAAGGATGAGTTAACTTATTCTTATTTATGAAAATAATAAAATATTCACTTTCCAAAAAGTTAATGTACTTAGAAATACAAAACTTTTAACTCAGTAAATCTAACACTTCTCTTGACATCATAGATTTCTTTTTACATGGTAATTTTCGTAGACTAGATATAAATGGATCGGAATTAAGAAGAAGCCTGTGTAAAAGATCCGTGTTAGTTACAGTTCTTGAGTGCTTTCTGGTATTGTCACATCTGAATTGTTTCACTAATTTATTACATGATTCAGCTGCCTCCTCTGACAATTCTCCAATTGATAATAAACAATGATCGATTACCTCCGAACTATGAATGAGCACTTTATGAACTGATGCAGGTAAATTATACCGTGAATATTTACTAACTAGAATTTTAGCAGTGTCTAGTGCGTATATTTTGAATTTATTCGAATTAATTTTAAAACCAGATGAAAGACATTGTAGGAGATAACTACATCTGTCCATAACGAGTTTGTCTATTCCTGTGATTTCGGATGATATGGTTGAATGAAGGAAAAATTTTCGTGCTGTATTTCCATCATAAGAGGTGCCACTTCCTCCACTTCGCGGTTTGTCAACTATCAAGCCTAATTGTTCTCTAAACTCCCTCTGAACGAATTCCTTTCTCTTAGCTAAAAGTGCTTTTTCCTCAGATGAACGTGCTTGCCACCTTTTAAATTCGATTCTATAAGAAACATGAATAAAGTATTCAAAAAATCTAATCCAAGAATGCAGGGGTGATAAACCAAATTCAAATTTACTCGAGTTTACTTGTTTGTTTCTACACTTTTCTAAATCATTCATTTCTTTAGGTGTCGCTCCACAAATATAACATTTACTCGTAGATGAGTCACTAAGAGCACAGCACACTTTACCATCAACCATAGTTAATTGTAAAGAATGACTTACTTTATAACTATGGTTATCGATTTTAACAACAGTCGGATTCAAGTCACTAATAGCTTTTTTAAAATACTCTTTTTCTTGAACACAAAGAGCTTTAGTTTCTTTAGCAAATTGAAAACGTATAGGCCGGCAAAACCTTGTGGAAGATGGGCGAGGGTTTTTCCAAATTATCTTATCTGGGTCAGAGGTAATCGATTTACAAATTAATTTCAAGGGTACGTAAGATGTAACAATTAAACTTCCATCTTCCGTTCTCGGATCAGAAAAACTTTGCTTGTATTCGCTATGTCCAGTGCTGCCATCGAAACCCCATTTACCTACTAATTCATACTCAGTGCAATTTGATTCAGATATATTTACCAATACTGGTTTTTGAGATTCGAGAATTCGAGAGCATGTGTGGTCCAACAAACATTGTAAATTAATTTCGGCAGATGATTCTGTAACGCCAATTCCTGTTGGGTAACACCGTTTTTTTGCGGCAAGAAGTTTTTTATAAGATGGTAAAGGGTTAGGCAATTTCGAATGAATAAAGTCTCTTAATAACAAATACTGATGTTTGGTGAGCTTTGCCGCATTAAATAGAGACAAAACTTCGTCCCTATTGAATTCTAAAGAATTTGAATTTGATTGCTTTGAATTACTTAGTATTGCATGAATAGCGGAACTATCAACATTAGCTAGATCGGATAACCTGCGACGCTTTGTCCTCTTGCTGCAATCTTCAAAATCTTTTCTGTGTCCCTGCCTGTGTTCGCTCGGAGAAGGATTCGTAGAGTTTGTCACCTCGCCCGACTCCCGCTTTTTCAACACACATAATTCGGTTTCAGTTAACCAATTACTGTACTTGGCAATCAGCCTTGTTTTTGATCTTTGCACTTTTTTCCAG
Organism: Anastrepha fraterculus; assembly: GCA_037575425.1. Lineage (NCBI taxonomy): Eukaryota > Metazoa > Arthropoda > Insecta > Diptera > Tephritidae > Anastrepha > Anastrepha fraterculus. Next base: position 60,952 of record JAYXIM010009848.1, on the reverse strand, counting down.
TATCGAGAAATCCGTGAACAGATCCAAGAAACACGATTTTCAACGTCTTCTAAGGTTAAATTCTCAGAGTTTGGTAAATCTTGAATTATGTCCTTCAAAACGTGGCAACATCTATCAGCATCATTTTTAATGGTATTGTAACATAATCACGTGTCCAGAATATGCATGCGCGTAAATGAACACTTCAAATTTACACCTAAAACAAAAAAAAATCTTTATTATCAATCTTGGTAGAATCACATTTTTCAAAATCCTACACATAGGTACAGATTAGACCCTATATCAAGCGCAGTCGCAGGTCATCGCAGCTGGAAACTATTTTTTTCTTAAAGAGGACATATGTAAGAATATTTTAATGTATGTTTCATTTGTGCAAATTCGTGCGAACTTAGTTAAAACTTTACAAACTTCTTATAAAAAAAAAAAGGGAAATTTTAAAGTACGTATTTCGTACGGTCTGAAACCCCATCAAATAATAATTAAAAAAGATAACAAAACGTTCAACATGTTTTACATACCTTCAACTTGAATTTCCATTGTACAACAGGTCATAAACACAGTAATTCTTAGAAAAATAACACTTCCCGGAACTGCGTAAGTACGGAGCGGAGACCACGCTAACTATCACTTTACAAATTCTCTTACTTTGGAGGCACAATTATAAGTGAAGTGTTTGTGCAGTTGAAATTTCTTTTATACTCTAAGTTACTATGACTAATGAACTAACATTTAGCTAAATATTGTTGCATAATTTTAACATGACTATTTTCATCCAATGTCCTATGGCGGAACCACTGTGCGCTGTCGTAAAATTTAGATAACATAGATATCAATCGCGCTACTACGTACTGCACTTCGTGTGCTGTGGGATGAGTATTAACACCCTGACTACCTCGGACCCGATAAAAGAAATTTTCTAGACAATCTTGGTTTAACTTTCCAAGGAAAATAAATTTTAAATTTTGATGCTGTTGAAAAAGTTCCTCGCACAATTCCAGCATCGATTTTATTGTAGTACGGAAGCCTTGGATACATTTAATGCTTGAGTAAATATGAGCCTCCGTCAATTTTGGGCAAATTTTAAAAATGGAATTCTTTTGATCAATATAACTTCCTAATCACCTTAAAGCTTGCAGTGCCATGGGCGGTTGGAATATCATATTTCATTAATACATTACGGATGGACTTTATGAGATGGCAATAGTCAAACATGCAAAGAATTTTATTGTTTGCGTGCATGAAAAAAGGGTTAATTTCAGAAATCTGCAATTAATTAAATAAAGTTATATTCGCGGGCCCTTGATCGCAAATCATAACTTTTATATTCAGTCTAATTTTCGTAATTGCGGAAATGTTACTCATCACAATTTGATGTAACTCTGCACAATTAAAACCATTTTTGGAAATATAGTAGGAAAATACATACTTCCACTTAGAGCACAACCCCTTAACCATAAAAAAACCACATTTGTTCCCTATTCTGCTTTGACATTGGCCTTCCCCATGGTCCACAAACCCATCAATTATATCCCTACTTTTATTGTAAGTAAGATCCGGCTTGATGCTATTCTCATCAAATAATAAAATGCATATGCGTTCTGTGCCGGACATTTTGCTAGCAATTTTGCTTAAATTGTTAACGACATTGGCATCGAAACCTGGAACAACATACCTGATGGGGCGCCAACGCAAAAGAGATGATTTGTGTGGATATATTTTGTGTGTAAACAAAAACCTAGATCGTCACGCATAAAAGAATATGCTTTAGTGGACATATAGTTCAAATTTTGTGCCAATGCCTTCCTCATTATACTAACTTTTTTTGGTACTGACGATCATTTTTGCAAAAGTTAAAGCATCGCTGCTACAACTTTCTTCCGCAATTATTGCACGTTTCAACAACTCACAATATTTATTTTTTAGGTCATTACTTTCTTTTTCAAGCTCCTCTATACGTTTATTTTATTTGACCGCGTTCCTCTGATAATTGCGAGCAGACTGAGCAACCCGTTCGCGAGTGGTTGAGGTTTCTAAGTTCTCGCAGATCTGATTCCCATAACTAGCCTGCCTGTTTTCCTCTAATATCGAATATTTCTCAAACTCTTCCAGAGTTAAATCTTCTTCTACTTGCTTAACTATCCTACTATAAGTTGCAGTGACGGGCGGGCAAACCCAATCAGAGCCAGTACTAGGCAAGCGACTTCTATTAACTGGCTCTAAATTGAAGCAAGGAAAAGCCCCTTTCAAAAGTTTATATTTTGTAACCAATGTGGGTTCAAAATGGCGTTGGCAAATAAAAACCCTGTCAGTGCCTGACACTTGCACGTTGCACGCCAAGGCCCAATTCTTACGGGTTTCTTCGTCCCTTCGCGCAATTTTCATAACTTCATTACATACATACATATGTCCTATGCTAATATATGTATATGAACTACGCATACAATTTCGCGCAATTTTCATAACTTACTTACATACATATGTCCTATGCTTATATATGTATATAAACATGCACACATACAATTTCGCGCAATTTTCATAACCTAATTACATACACACAGTTAGTAACATAAATAAGTATGCAGAAGCCTGATTTATGGAATTGTTTGACGCTAACGCTTTCCTTAATATGTAATCAAAATATTTTACACATGGTAATTGTGTGCTGGGATAAGCTTTCATATGCGCCTTAATTTAACTGTAAATTTTAGGTACCGTTATCCACGCTTTGCTTTGTCTTTGATGCCAGCGAAATTTAAGTCACAAAAGTTAGTATACAGCAAACGATTGTTCAGTTAGTATAACATTTATTTTTACGCAGTGAATAAAAAAGTTAAAACTTTTAAAAGAAAATAATTGAAGTGAGTATAAAAATTTATTGAAGTACGTTTTGTATTAATTTTTGCGACATATTTAGTAATGGCACCAAGAGGAAAAAAGCACTCTGATGATTTAAAAAAACTGATTATAAGATATCACAAGGAACATAAATCATTGCGAGAAATCGGTCGTTTGATAGATAGGAGTTTTGTTACAGTTCAAAAGATTGTGAATAAATATAAAAGTGCGGGAAGCACCACTAATAAAGAGAGTTGTGGGCGTCCACCGCTTTTAAGTCCCAGAGAAAAAAGCTTAGTCGTACGGAAAATCAGGACAAACCCCAAAATAAGTGCCACCACTATTGGCGCAATGTTAGGAAAAAGCCCTTCGTGAGTAGTGTCAATCGGAGAAATGGATTTTATTCGCAAAAGATCATGAAAAATATGACCAAACATTTTGGAACCAAGTCATATTTTCTGATGAGTATAAGTTCAGTATCTGTGGATCTGATGGCCGTGAAACATTTTTGGATCCAAACAATGTGACCGGCACTGTGAAGCATGGAGGGGGCTCTGTGATGGTTAGGGGATGTATGGCTGCAAACGGGGTTGAAAACTTGGTATTTATCGAAAATATTATGGACCGATATGGTTACTTATCTGGCGGCCGCCGTAGCCGAATGGGTTGGTACGTGACTACCATTCGCAATTCACAAAGAGAACGTCGGTTCGAATCTCGGTGAAACACCAAAATTAAGAAAAACATTTTTCTAATAGCGGTCGCCCCTCGGCAGGCAATGGCAAACCTCCGAGTGTGTATCTGCCATGAAAAAACTCTTCATAAAAATATCTGCCGTTCGGAGTCGGCTTAAAACTGTAGGTCCCTCCATTTGTGGAACAACATCAAGACGCACACCACAAATAGAAGGAGGAGCTCGGTCAAACACCCGAAAAGGGTGTAAGCGCCAATTATATATATATATATATATATGGTTACATAAATATTTTGAAAAATATTTTAAAAGAAAGCGCTACGAAATTGGACCTTGGAGCAACGTTTATCTTCTAGCAGGATAATGACCCCAAGTACACATCCAACATTGTACGAGAGTGGCTGTTATACAACGTGCGAAAACAGCTGAAAACTCCCCCACAGCCCACGGATACCAACCCAATCGAACATTTATGGGAACATTTAAAGCGGCAAATACGTTAACATCCCATTAGAAGTAAGGAACAACTGAAAAGCGTCCTTCCAGAGGAATGGAATAAAATACCACCAGCTGTAACTGAAAACATGGGGAAATCAATGCCATCACGACTTAAAGCGATTGTAAAGTCTAATGGTTATCCTTCCAAATACTAGGATTTGATTTCACAAATTAATAATATGATGAACTGTATACTTACTTTTGAGACATGAATTTTTATAAAGTTTAATATTATATAAAAAGCTATAATTTGGTTGCTTTCTAAAATTTTGTCATTATTTGGATTAAATTTGATTTTGGTATTTCATTCATGTAAATAAAACACAATTTTGTTATAACTTAGGTTGTTTGAAGGAATCGATTGGGGGAAAATTGAAAACGTGTCCGGTGTATACTTACCTCTGTATACAAACATGCATACCTACAATTACGCGCAGTTTTCTTAAAAAAACCAAAAAGAACAAATCTGTAAACATGTATACAAATCATATGGACATATCAAATGAACAAATCTATTCTGTACGCAAGCAAATGTAAGCTAATGTAAATTACATTTTTTCACACTTGCGTATCACTCTCACTTCTTTCCGGCAGCCATATTAATTAATTTCCTACTGTTCACTTGTGGTGAAGTAATTTCTGATTTAATTTCTTACCCGTGTTTTGTTAGAGCGCAAAATGAGGAAAGGGCCGGGACTGCGCCTTCTCTATGAACTTACGTTCTCTGGTATATACAGAGAACGTTAATATATAGAGAAGTCTCACGAGCTACAAATAGTGCGAATTGTCCAAAATGAAGTGAAGGTAGGTGGGTTTGGCAGCCGCATCGCACATAGAGACAACGATGCCACTTAGACCACGGAATGTGTCCGTTGTGAGCCGCGGGGGCTGGGCTACATTTCCCTTTCCATATTGAACCATCCTGAGCTTTTGACAAAGCGTAAAAGGTTGTTGATACCTAAATTGTATAGATTATCTATATTCGTTAAGAAGTAGGATTTTAAAAATCGGTTTCTGCTTCTGGCTAGAGCCGGGCATGTGCAAAAAAGGTGTTGAATTGTTTCCAATTCCTCCTCATTTCTGCAGCTACGACAGAAATCATGCGTGTATACGCCTAATCTTCTTGCATGATTTCCTATGAGACAATGTCCTGTGAGGGCCCCTACTAAGGTCCTGATTTGAAGTCTACTCAGTTTTATAATACTCTTGGACAGACGTAAATTTAGCCTTGGCCATGTTTGCCTAGCAATTTCGCAGGTGTTAGCGCTAATCCATCTCTGATTTGCAGAATTGATTAGTGCGTCCTTAATGAGAAGCTTTCAAGTTGCGAGAGGTATCTCCATAAAATTACTTATGTCTGGCATACAGGTACCTTCTCTTGCAAGTTGGTCTGCCCTACAGTTCCCTGGTATATCTCTGTGGCCTGGGACCCAGCATAATATTATACGATATTGTTTGGCCATCTCATTTAGAGATTGGCGACAACGTAAGACACTCCTTGATGTTGTTTGGAATGCATCCAGGGCTCGTAGGGCAGCTTGGCTGTCTGATAGAATGCAGATATCCGTTGATGATATTCTGTTTATCTTTAACCATTTTAAGGCTTCATGAATAGCGTTTATTTCCGCTTGAAAAACGCTACAGTGATCCGGCAATTTAAAGGATTCACTAATAGAAAGCTATTCGCAAAATAACCCTGATCCTACACCGGTGTCCATTTTGGATCCGTCCGTGTAGATCTTAACGGGTGTGTTGGGTGTTGGATCTTCTTCAAGCCATTCCAGTCTAGAAGGGATTTTCATTAGGAAATTCCTTTCGAAGCAAAGAATAGGAGGGTGATAATCACAGTCACTGGGTACATCCGTGTAGGAGTCTAAAATGGTTGAATGTCCATGTGTGACAGTTCTCCATTGTGAGCTCGCTTTGAACCTTAAAGCGGAGCAGGCCGCTGAGTATTTGCAGAAGAGATCTAGGGGTGGCAGATGTAGCATGATCTCCAAAGCCATGGATGGCGTGGTTTTCATGGCGCCACATATTGCTAGTTCCGCTGATCTCTGCACCTTATTCAATAAATTAGAATAGGTTTTTTTCTGCATAGCACACCACCAGACAACATTTCCATATAGAAGAATGGGTCTGACGACAGCAGTGTAGAGCCAATGAGCAACCTTAGGTTTAATTCCCCAGGTCTTCGCTAAAGCTCTCTTACAGGCATAAAAAGCTAGGTTCGCTTTCCTGACCCTTTTTCCTATCTATGTTTAGTCCCAAGTACTTGGTTTCTTCCGAAATCACAAGAGATTCCCCTTTGAGCGTATTTGGACTTAGCTGAGGGATTATGTGTTTCCTAGTGAACAATATGAGTTGTGTTTTGTCTGGGTTGACTCCTAGACCACACTTTCCTGCCCACCTAGAAAGTATATCTAGAGCATTTTGTATTAGGTCTCTTAATGTAGATACAAATTTACCAGAGACAGCAATAACAACATCGTCGGCGTAAGCTATCACCTTACAGCCCACCGATTCCAGTATTAACAGAAGTTTATTTACAACTGCGTTCCATAAAAACGGTGAGAGGACTCTACCTTGCGGTGTACCTCTACTTACCAATCTCCTGAGCACCGATTCTCCTAGTTCCGCTTCAATGATTCTGCTATTTAGCATTTTGCCAATGAAGCCTACCAAGCCCGGTTCTACCCTAAGATCAGTGAGTGCTGCAGTAATTGCCCCCCCTTCAACATTGTTAAAGGCCCCTTCAATATCAAGGAAAGCGGCTAAAGTAAATTCCTGTTTGTGCAGTGAACTCTCTGCCGTGGAAATAAGGTTATGTAAAGCTGTCCCTACCGATTTCCCTTTCGTGTAGGCATGTTGTGACGTAGAGATAAGATTTCTATCTATAGTTAGGCTTAAGTGAAACTCTATCAACCTCTCCAAAGTTTTCAATAGGAAGGAGGAGAGAGATATCGGTCTTAAGTCTTTTGGATGTGTATGTGAGTTTCTACCAGCTTTTGGATTGAAAACAATTTTGACTTGTCTCCACTTAAGAGGTAAATGACCGTAGAGAAAGCAACCTTTGAAGATTGCTAGCAGCCCGTGTGCTAGATATCCGGCGGCCTTTTGCAGTTCCACCGGGTAAGTGCCATCTGGGCCCGGTGATTTAAAAGGTTTGAAACTTTCAATCACGCATAAGAGCCGATCCTCAGATATAGCATCTATTCTGACTTCTCGACAGTGTGCTGTATCTTCCATGTCATGCCCAGTAATGTCTGAGCAGCCTGGAAAATGAGTGTCGAGTAAAAGTTCTAGATACCCTTTACTTGTTGTAGTGAAAGTACTATCACTTTTCTGTAGCAGTTCCCAATTTTGAGGGATTCCCGCTAAAATCTTACGAAGTCTGGAGGCTTCAGTTGCCCCTCAACCTCTTCACAAAAGGATTTCCAAGATTGCCTTTGGGCATTTCTGATTTCCTTCTTGTAGATTCTCAGAGCATCTTTATAGCCTTTCCAATCTTCATCGAGACGTGTTTTCTTTGCCTCACTAAAAGCGCTTCTGCTTGTTTTTTGAAGCTTGCTTAGCTCAACCGTCCACCACTTAGGCTTGGGTTTACCCCTCAGTCTTCTTATGGGACAGGCTACCGCCAAGGCAGCATTCATGTTGTAGGTAATCTTGTCAACCAAATTTTCTAGTCCTTCTGTGCTTTGTGGTACCGCTGATGGACATGTTCCTAGGGTAGCCCCGATACAATCTATATACCTTTCCCAGTCTGTTTTCCTGATACTTCTACCAGGCTTAGGTTTCGGTAGATTTTTGCTAACCTCAAACGAGATATATCTATGATCAGAAAAGGAATGTTCTTCCAAAACTTTCCAGTTCCTAATTCTGTTAATAACGGAGTCAAAAGCAAAAGTAGCGTCTAACACTTCCTGTCTATTACTAATGACAAAAGTAGGTTTATTACCTTTATTGCAAATCTGTAGTTTAGTACCTATCAGATAATCAAAGAGACACTCACCTCTAGCGTTAGTATCAGTGCTGCCCCATATCTCGTGATGCGCATTTACATCCGCACCAATAATAAGCTTTGCGCCAAGCTTCTGCGCCTGCGCTACCAGATCTTTGAATATTGATATCGGTAGCTCCTCGTGGTCATGTGCGAGGTAACAGGAAGATAGCCACATCCGTTCATTTCCCGACTCCAGGCTAATGGTCAATTGATCGGTGTCGCTGTAATTAGAGAGCATGAAAGCATTTATCCCTTTTCTTATTAGTACGCACGCTCTAGGATTACCTTTGTTGCGAGCATACATCAGTTTATATTTTTGAGTCCTTAGTCCGCACACAAGTCCATGTGATACCCATGGTTCTTGAATCAGGACAATATGATGTCCACCTTTGGCCAGGTAGATTAGGAGGTTGGCGGACGCAACCTTTGAGTGGTGAAGGTTAATCTGAAGAACCAGTAACATCATGGTTACTGGGCTTCCTCTCCCCCACCGTTTTGTTGGGCTCATCTGAATCTGACGCCAGTAGCTCTTCCTCATCAGTGAGAGTAGTATGAAGTACTCTATCTAACAAGGAAGAGATACTGCCGTCAGCAGATGCCTTCCGTAGCGCTGTAGCAGTGTTAGGACCGGAGCCAGATTCCGCCGTGGGGCCTATCTCAGCTCCAACCGGGTCCTTTAAGTTAGGCGCCTTGTCCTTATTGTAGACCCTCAGAGTTATGGACGAAAGCCCATAGCTTACTACACCGTCAGATCGCGCCAGTGCGTCCACCGAGTCCTTGCAGACTACGAAAGTAGCGCTTCGGTACTCGCCCTTGGGATCGTCCAGCTTTGTGACCTTCCAAGACGATGTAGGAAGCTCTGGATTGCATACCCGAAGCATTTCAAGGATTCGTTGAGGGTCTGATGGCTCCGCTGGTAACCAGGCCCTAGCTCTTGGTAAACTAGGGATGTCATCCCTTGAAATTACCTCGAGTTTAGACCCAGGCCATACTTCGCCAATCCCTGAGATGGCTATTTTGTAAAGATCAGTGGATCTCTGATCGGCACAGGCAATTAGCTTCACATGGCTCTGATGCCATCCACTATCGCGACAGAAAGGAGCTGGACCAGGATTCTCCTTCAGAATTTGGAAGAAGACGCTTGAGAGCCTGGCTTCCACTTTCTTCCAATTGTCAGGCGAAATAGTGCCGTCAGGGTTGCTTTTATCAACCACCGCCCATAGCTGTTGGCCTTTGACAGCTTCGCTGTACGTAGCTGGAGAAGTCTTGTTGATTCGGGGCTTCTTCAACGTGCTGGGGTTGCTGGGTGGGTCGTCTGACAACTGACGTTTTGGGTTCGGTTCAGAACCCCGAGGGGACTCCTCCGTTACCCTTGTCGCCCAGCTAAATGAGTGCTTCTGTTTAACAGACCACTCCTTTGGAAACTATAGCTTCCTTTGCATTTAGGGACTGCTTGTCCATTGAGGTTGTTTGATTGAAAGACTCCATCTGTTTCTTACGTTCACCGTCCACCGTGGCAGACATGGTGATCTTATAAAAAGGAAGGGGAAACATGATGGTCGACCGTGGCAGCGCCCCATACCACGGCAAGGTCATGGTTATACCCCGAGGTGACCCGGTATCGAGGTAGCTCCGTAGAAATACAGTCGGACAGAAAACCCCCTGACTGCAAACCATCCAATAGGCACGGGTCGCATGACACCTTGGGTTAGGGGGGGGTGCGGAGAGGAGATGATGGGATGATGAGGGTTAAGGATTGACAGGTGCGTCGGTACGGTGATCTTCATATGGTGATTGGATGGCCACCAATTTTGCCATGAAGCGGGTGGATGGCTAGCCAATCCTCATATGGAGCTTCCCTCTTAGTTCGTGTTGGGTTGGTCCCCATGACCACCAACACTTAAGCCTCATCCCCGCGACAAGGAGACCAACATGATGAGGAAAATGAAGTGAAACCGCGGAGACTTTTTCACCTCGCTCAACTCGACAGCGGGGAACTTCTTAACAGAGCTAATTACAGTGAATTATGTACAAGTACTTTGTTGAATTCCCTTCAACTGACTCAAAATCCTCTATAGAAAACACTTCATTACCCGGCACACAGGAAGATGGCATATGCAAATGTAAATTTGAGAATTTATATACATATGCGCATATGTAAATATATGCTGTGTGTATGCGTGCTCACTACCCACAGCTGAAAATAAAACGGTAAAACTTCTCAAGAAATCCAGCGCGCAGTCATAGGCGCAGCGCACATTCATAGGCACAGCATTGTATGTACAGTAACCTTGAAATGTGTACAGGCACCTTCAAATACTCTGATTTCAGAGTAAGTTTCTAACTATGCAGTAATATGCATATGCATAATTAACTATTCGAGCCATAACCGCCGAAAAAATGTATCCCACAAACTCGAAATTTTACAGGGGAAGGTTTTTTTTAAATTAAATCAGTTTGAATAAAACCATTATTTTAAAATTTATAATGTAAATAGTTTTTTGTGTAATACATTTAATTTTAATAAAGTTAAATAAATATTTGCATCATAAGGGTTGTTTTTGTGGGATACATTTTTTTTGCTTTCCTTCTGGCAACCTATTATTAAAAAAGTGTGTGGGTTACACAAAAATTTATTTTAAGGAAGTGACTTCCCGTTTTTTTTTTATTTAATTTTTTTACTTAGTCCTTAAAATTAAATTACATTTGATTTAAAAAAAAATAAATGTATACATTTCTTAGTATATTCGGTAAAACAAAAATAAAGTAATGTAATTCATATATTTAAAGTTTTCTGTTAACAAAGTAATGTTATTCATATTAAAATCTTGTAAACTTGAATAACGATAGATAAAAATATATAAAGAACGCTAAATACTATCTTCCTGGTCGGTTTCAGGTAGCAAATCTTTAACAGATCCATCCCATTTTAAATTTAAATACTCGTGTTGGAATTTTACGGGTAAAGTTTTTCTATCGCAAAGCGTTTTCAAATGGTTATATTTAGCAGAAGAAATGTTTAATATATCATCATATAATTGAGTAGGTCCCTCACAAACTATTTCGGAATTTCGTCTGGATCGTGGAATTGAATCTAGATCATAATTTATGGTTTCAGATTCATCAAAGTAGCCATATTTAAGAGTAATATTTGGAATATTTTTTTCCAATGTAACAGAGCGTAATTTTGTAAATTGAATTTTCACTGAATTTGGAAGTAAAGCCTGTGAAAATGCCTTCCAGTCTTTAAAATCACTGTTAGTTAATTCAATACAATTATATTTTCTTGGGTTAGTTCTTGCATTTGATATTATGGTGTACCACTCACTTGGAGCCCAAACAGTGCTATTCCGAATAAACGATTCAATTGTACTATGTATCGAATCAACAGGCATCATGGTGTGTCCAGGCAACAAGTATGTGATTTTTATATTAGTCACAAAATTAGAATTTTCAACAAAATAGGTTAATGTCGAAAGCATAGCTCTGTTTTTGTTCTGTCCTGCGCAGCTATCACAATAAAGATGGACTATCGACTGGGTTTTTCTTTCATCGACTAATTTAAGGTATTGGAAAACAGTTGTGCAAATTTCATTGCATCCTCGTTTACCATCCTTTTCTCCCCATAAAAAACAAAACCCATCTCTTGTACCACTCTCATAAAAACTTTCATTGTAAAATGAATATTTCTAGAATAGAACAAAGGAACACTTTTCCCATAGGGAGTATTTAAGACCTTTTGCAAGTCGAAACTTGTACATAAATAAGCCGGAATCTCTTTGCATAGCTTTTGGTCCTCCAAAAATATATGCTTACATTTCTCTTTGTCCTTTAGATGAATTTGATACTCTTCTGATGAATGAAATTGCTTTTTGGATTCTGTGTCTAAATTATTGAAATTCTCGCATAAGATACATTTATCTTTTTTAGGTAAATGAAAGCCTAAATTGAAACTGTTTTTAAAAATATTACGGAATACTCTTAACGATAACTGACTATTAACTTTATTAATAGTTTTCAAATGTTCTACATAATGCTGATATACAGTTTTTATGTTTCGAAATTCTTGAGGTAGATATAATTTTCTACTTTTATTCCTGCAATAATGTGAAGGAACCGTTGGTAATTGTTCTATAAAGGATTTTACTAGCGATATGCTTGCTTCCTCAGATTTGTTGTGTGCAGTTGGCTTTTTTATATTTTCAAGGCAAGTTTTATACGAACTTCTATTTTTTATTACGGATATTATAATCGTTTGTGAAATGTTCAACGTTTTCAATAAAAATTGTTGACAAACTTTAAAACTGCTATTATTGATATTGATAAAATAATTAAAGCTGCACTTTTTTCTGTCACTTTCTCCATATCGCCTTTTAATATCGACTTGTTTAACACAAGAAGACAGCCAATCTTTCTGTCTAATTTTGTTGCCGATTCCTCAAAAATGTTCATTTATTCTTACTCTTTCATCTTCAGAAATTTTATCATGACACGAATTTGGACATTTTTTCTTTAAGCACGGGTTGGGCAAAACACTCGTATTTTTTTTGTTAACTTTTTGCAGCCTTTTAGGTATTCTCTTTTGCTTTCTGTAGCCCCTTTTCCCAACACACGTTTCCTCCTCGACTTCTTTTAAACTTTCCAAACCATTTAAATCAACGAAAGATTCATCTGAATCGCTATACGGTACCAGGGAGAGCTGTAAAAATATCCAATAATTGAAAACAAAACCATATTTTGCAAAAAAACAAATTCATACCTTCGACATATTGTTCTAAAGCTTTATCTTTAATTAAAGTCTCAAAAAATTCTGTTTTTTTTTTCATTTTTTTCCCTTGTGTTTCATTTATTTTAAAAGAGAATTTAATTGTATCCCACACAAGCGTTCAAAGAAAATGTAAACAAATCACCATATGCATTTACATTAAAATTGTTTTTGTTATAAAATCATAACGGTTTAATCTACAGCCATGAAATTTTGACAGATGATGCAAAGGATGTTGAACTATGGATTTCGATAGAAAAACAAAAATCGATTATGGTGTGGGATACATTATTTTGGCGGTAATGGCTCGTATTTACCTATGAGAGAACATAAAATAATTGTTTGGAAATTTACTTCTAGTATTGAAATGTCCGACACAGAACTTTTTTATAAGCTACTTATGTAGTTTTCTGCAAGTTACTGTATGCTCATGCGCATGCACTTGACGCACAGCAGCTGCGGTTGTCGAGCATTTAGAGAGACATATTTACATACATATATTGATGTATACATATGTATGTACAGAGCCGCGGCCACTCGACTTGATCAAAATTCATGCTTTACCAAATATTGGCAAATAATTCTACGCGAAATATTCTAATATTGACTATTTTCGAATGGTCGTATGGTACATATGTACGTACATAGGCTAGGGCATCAAGTGTGCATACGCACATGCAAATACGTAGATGCATATGCAGAAGAGAATTGCTTTAGCATTTGTTAGGCAGGAATTTGATCATTAGGATATTTACTCCCTAATTTTTTCATGAAATATAAGGCGATGCGCGTGAGCTAGGTCAATTGAACTTAGTTGTCCCATATTTGCAAATACGTTTCTTTAAATTTATTTCAAAGTTTTATATTATCTAGAAAATGCATGCATACATACATACATGTGTATGTATATTATTCCCTGTAATAAAATGTAAATTGAAAAAAATTTCGTTTGCCAAAGGCACAAATAAATGCATATTCAAATGTACATATATATTGTATAATATTATATGATAAGACGATGCGTCGTGAGATAGGTTCCTGCAGTGCGTATGCACATATGTACATTAGACTGCCGTAACTTTTTTTTTGTGGAAATCCATAAATTTTCGGGTCTTTAAACATGAGGTTAGGAGTAATGAAAAACGGTGTAATTTTTTGACCCGATCCGATGATGCCTAACCGTGCCGATTTGATCCCAAAGTATGGACAATTTCAAAAAATCACAATTTTTACAAAATTTGTTTTTGTTTCCAATTTATATAATTTAATTTAATTTAATTTAATATGTATATACTTAATATATATATAATTTAACTTTATTTATATAATTTATTTTAATTTAATACAATAAAATTTTAGTTAAAGAATTATATTGTCTATTTAATGAGAGATGTTTTGGTGTAAGACGGATACAATTGCCTGTAGTGCTCAACAAGTTCTGTTTGTCTTCTTCATTATAAGTAAGCGATCTGTTGTAGTCTGTGATCAATTTTAATGCTCTCTCTGCAACGTCATTAACTACAGACAAATGCTGACAAATTCGTTTTCCCGCTATATAGTCTTCACTTTCTTGCCATGTTGAAAGATCTGATTCCAAAAAACTTGTTTCAATTCCTAAGCGGGAAAAGAATGTTTTAGTTCTTGATGAAATGAAATCATTTATATTCTTCCTGCCGTAAAGCGTTATTTCTGACATTGTTGCAACAACTCTCTTTGGAACAGCATTTTCCTTCTGGTTATCGCTAGTAATTGCTTCCACCATTTTTCGCTTAATATGTGAAGGAATTTGATCATCAAAAAATCAAAGGATTTTTAATTTTATGTAAAAAGGCATTGGATACATTCTTATCGAAATATACAATCACATCTTGAATGAGCTTAAGATTATTTTGTGGAGCAGCTATTGGATCCACACAACGAAACCAATATGGAACGTAGATGCAGGTTAAAAAAATACAAACGCTTCTTAGACTCTTTATCTCTGAAGTCGTTAACACGAATTGCTCGCGAAACAGAAACATTTGGTAGCAATATAGGCACTTCGACATAAACCTTGCGTGTGATGTTGCACCAGGTGACCGTACTTGTGAAAAATTTGGTACGTCTTCCCCAACAAAGAGCAACGATAGTTGTAGTAATTCTTTATAATCGGCACGAGTGTGGTGACTATTTAAAGCAGTTAGACAAGAATTCTTAAATATTTCCACTTCAGCTATTGTAAAGACTTTCCGAACTTCATTTTCCGATATTCCACTTTTGAATGACTTAGAAATAATGTTTTTCCAGCTGTTAGAGAAACGATTGAATAAGGGAACTTCCGGTGCTGATGATTTGCCAAAATTTAGTTCTAACACTGCTTTGACTAGCAACTCACTAACATGGTGACGACAGGGAAAGAAAAGTAGATTTCGGCCCAACCTTTTTTCAAGCATGAACGCTGCTCCATTATTAACTCCCGTATTAGCAGCTGTTGTATCAAATGATACAATTTCCACTAAATCATCGAGCTTCCACTTGCACAAAAAATTGTGTATTTCTGCAGCTATTGCATCTCCCGTTGAACTTTCAATTTTTGGTATCCCCAGCAGTTTTTCCATATTTTCTCCTGTGACAACGAGAGACAATCTATCTTTCTTTTCTGTGCCTCGGATTTCTGCAAGCAGCTTGCCATCCCAGTGAAGGACAAAAACGTCGGGAATTTACAAACAAGTAAAAAGAAAGGTCAAGAATCCGAAATCTTATAAACATATTCAGTAAAACCATTACATTGAATCCATTAATAATCTCTTGAGCTTGTCTGCGACGATAATCTCTCCTCATCGAATGTAATGTTGTTCGATTAAGAATTAAATCTTCCACTTTTGCGTTCCATTAACATTTTGCATGGCATCTCTTGTTGAGAGGTAACATTTGTCCATGCATGCAAGCATTCTATCATCAATAAAATTAATTTTTCCTCGATTTGCCTTTTTCGGTAGTAAATTAATGTTACTTCCGTCTGTATCTTCGCCTTCATTCATATCTTTTGCTGCATTTTCTTCGCCAGCTGAAATATCCTTTTCAGCATCCTCGGTATCAGAGACTTCAAGAGCATAATTAGCTTCAAATGGGATCAAATATTAAAAAAAAGAACCAGTAAAGCTTAACTTTAATAAACTTACTATGCACTAAATGCTTTTCAACGCGCTTTCTTTCTTCTTCCATTCGTTGCTCTTTGCGTTTTTCTTTTCTTGTGAGTACAGTATCGGCACCATACATACTACCTGGACGTCCTCTATTTCTTTGGCTGCAATGTCAAATATGAAGTTTTCAATTTTATCCTTAAACTCTGCTTCATTTTTACGACACTTCTCGTTAGGAGTCTTGGAATGTTTTTGTAAATTTCTCCATTCCTCGAAAAGATTTTTAAGTTTTTTAATACAATTTTTTTCTTGCGCCGTGGGAATTTTAGTTTTTTTCCAAAATTCAATCGTGGTACCAATCGTGTATTTCATACTGCTTTCCAAAGTCAATTTTTCGTGCCTCATTTTGTAGAACAATAAATGGAGCACTTGTTTCATTGATGGCAACTTGGCCCCCAAAATAACACTTTCACATTCACCCACAAGAAATATTTTTTGCTCAGAACATAATCTTTTTTTCGGAATGCCTGATAATGATTTTGAACTCATTTTTTCACTAACTTATTAATTTTGTACTATTAAACGCATAAGACAACTGAAACTGAATAAAAATTCAATGCCATAGCCTACGAATTCAAATATCGAGCAAAAATGCACACTGAATAAGAATGCAATGTCAAAGCCTACTAATTCAAATGTCGAGAATTGTTTAGTGATCACCAAACTGTTGATTATGAAACAAATTTTTATTTTTATTATTATAGTGAAGTGTGAAAAATTATTTAAAAAGTACCTTTGCATAAAATTTAAAAATAATTATTTCATTTAGCAGCTGGCTCAACACACCGTTCATAAAACACAATTTCTATTACTCAACTGACGGTGACATATTTTCCACGTATCACTAATCAATTATGTGTGCTGAAAGCGCCTTTTGTCAGGTGGATTTCGCGTTATAAATTGGGCCATACCGCAATAAAGTAAACAAGATCATTAAATAAAATCGCATCACATTAATAAATATAAGATTCGATAAAAAAAATTGGAAACGAAAAAAAGTTAGTAAAAATTGTGATTTTTTCAAATTTTCCATACTTTGGGATCAAATGGGCACGGTTAGACATCATCGGATCGGGCTGAAAAAATATACGGTTCTTTATTGCATCTAACCTCATGTTTTATGACCCGAAAACTTTTGGATTTTCAATTTTTATTTTTCTCCATACAAGCTGCGGCCAGTCTAATGTACATACATATGTAACACTATAAGAATTGAAGGTCCAATTAAACTTTTTCAGGCACACAACAAAATGTGAAGTCGTTTATAATGTATTTTGTTTCAATTCTTATATTAAAATCAAAGCAACAAACATTAAAGTTACTTTGATTTTAAATGTTGGCGCATAATTCAAACATTTTTTTCTCAATCATTTGGCTTGTTTGAAAATATAGATTGAATAAATTTTAGTTTATCAAGGGTAAATAGAAATGCACAAGCATATACCTTGCAAAATGCCGTCGGCATTCGTCAATTTGATTTCATACAGAAACCAAAAACTGAACAGAGCCAATGTACTTGTACATAATTCACTGTAATTAACTCTGTTAAGAAGTTCCCCGCTGTCGAGTTGAGCGAGGTGAAAAAGTCTTCGCGGTTTCACTTCATTTTTGACAATTCACACTATTCGTAGCTCGTGAGACTTCTCTATACATAAACGTTCTCTGTGCCATTATTTTACTAAACAAAGTAATCGCAATCTTACATTGTAACCACGCGTGTTTTTTATCTCTGCTCAACAGGTTATTTTTTAAAATGGCAACCGGTGTATTAAATTTTCCATTTGTGCGGCTACGTGGCCGATATAATTTTGACGTGTGGAATAGGCACGCGTAATAGTTGCCTAAAAACTGTTGGAAGATAACAAAGGCTGGCGTACAAGACATCAAGGAAAAGCATTAAGATGAACGGGCGCTAGCGGAAATTACGCTAATGATGACGGCATATGAGTTGAGCTTAGAAAGCTAATGCAGACCAAATTGGAATACTTTACTTCTATGTAAGGCTACATCAATGATTTGGTGATGACATCTATGAAAGTGCGTAATGCTGGCTTGACCATTGATGGGGCGGGAAATGCTTTGTATTCAAAAAATCACCAACAAAGAAAGGGCGTCTGAAATTTGAATAAGAAAAGGTTCGATGTCTCGGTTGTGGTAAACAAGGCCATACGCGGAAAAAGGGTCACTCGATTACTCAGTCGAAAAAAGCATATGAAAACGAAGGTAAAAACAAGACGGCGATTTTTTCAAACTCACTGTTAGCAAAGTCATGCTTTCACTCTCAGAGCGGGGAAAGCTTGTGATATGTTGACTTAGGTGCAAAGTCACATATGATAAATGATCAGCAGTCATCGACTAACACTCGCTTCGTTCGGACTCGTTCCCAAAGTGCTCGTGCGGTTGATAACTTTCTCGTGTGTTAAGTGCTATACGCATTATTAAACTAATTCATAATATCAAATATCAAATTTTTTTTTTCACTTGATCGTTCAATAACCTACAATTAATTAGTGTAGTATTTATCAATGAACTTTCCAGCCCCCCTTGTGGGGAACAGGTTTAGTGTATTGCAAGACTGCGATACGCTGGCCAGCCCCAAAACTAAACGTAAAAAAAATCAAACAAAAGAAAAGAATTCTACTTATTTGGATTTCCCTGAATTGCCAACCATAAATGTCAACCACCTACAGCCCAAATTTATTGTCATAAAATCCACGGAAAATGACAAGCCATTAGCTAACTTCAGTGTATTTGCTAAAAAAAAGGCATTGGACTCGATCAGTACTGAGGTCCAATCGGTAAATATTCTCCGTGATGGCAATCTCCTTGTTTTAACTAAAAATCAAAAAGTGGCTGAGAAATTTATTCATACGACGGTTTTTGGTGTCCTGTGCAAAGTTTCAATCTCGTATCATCAAAACCTTAACTGCACTAAAGGCACTATATTTGATAAAAATCTAATTCCTACTCCAGAATCAGAAATACTAGAAGATTTGAAGAGTCAGGGTGTAGTAAGCGTATATAAATTCGCAAAGAAAACTAATAACAAATTAGTATATACGGGGTCTATTTTGCTTACTTTTAACCTTTATACGGTTCCCAAGGTCATTGATATAGCATGGTACAAACTCGGAGTGAGGGAATATTTTCCTAATCCCATGCGATGCAAAAGTTTCCAAAAGCTAGGCCATACACTCAAGCATTGCAACAACAACCCTATTTGTTCGGTTTGTTATCTTCCCCCAAACACTCCTTCCAGCTGCACTCGCACTATGTGTGCCAACTGTCTGGGGCCGCACCTTTCATCCGCCAACTCATGTCCAATATTAGAACAACAAAAAGAGATTTTGAGAATTAAAACACAGAATAAGTGCAGTATGCTTGAAGCACGACGCACATTTAAGCAAAATAACCCTCTCAATTGTGAAATTTCTTACGCCACTGTTACTGCTCTAAACTCTAATTTAAACAACAAAGAAACTAACAATTTAAACTACAGAACCAGTTCTCTGCCCACTCTTTCCCTTCCCTCTAATCTATCCCTACCCTATGCTAATCAAACTCCAACTACTGACCTTAAAAGTACGCTTACACGCTTCACTAGAAGACAACAACACTGATACTAACGCTACGGATACCACTGTTAATTCTATTCATCAACACATCTCAGAAACGTCCTCTAATCCCTCCTCCCCAGTTTCAACTATCAACCCTCAAACCAACAATAACCAACAAATAAATACTGCTACTGTTATACATAATTCGTTTTCACTTAATAAAAACAACAACAACACTGTACTGTCAAACACATCTCCACCACATTTCTCATCTAATCCACTTTCTCATATTTTCTCTCAACTTACCGAAGATCAACCAACAACACTGAATACACATTCTACAAATCTCACTCAAAATTCAACTTCAATCAACTCTTAACTCACTATTCAGAGTACATTAAGTGTACTTTTTGAATTAGTGTCTTAGCTAATTTCTCTTCCAATAACATTGATGCTGAACATTCTTCAATGGAATATTCATGGCTATTATAATAACTACTCAAATTTAGAAATATTCATTAAAGAGCAATCCCCTAAGATAATTTGTCTCCAAGAGACTCTGCAAATATGGCTCAACTCCAATATTACCGAAGCAATATAATGGACATTTTCACAACTTTAGTTATAACACTACTGCTAAGCAGGGTACAGCTTTGTTGATACACAAAAGCATTCCATATAATCTTATAAACTTCAATTCAAACTTATTTATTGTCGCCGCCGAAATTAAATTAAAACTAAAATTCACCATTATTTCCATTTACATTGCTCCACAATAAAATATCTTAGCGTCTGATCTTCGAAACATACTAAATGTAGTTAATGGTCCAGTGATAATAGTTGGTGATCTGAATGCTTGGAGCCCTCTTTGGGGCTCACCAAATCATAACACAAGAGGCATAATCATTGAAGACTTTATCTTATCATCTAATCTCTCTGTTCTCAATGATGGATCGCCCACTCACCACAGTACCCACAACTCCCTAACGCACATTGATGTATCTCTATGTTCCTCTCAAATTGTTCCTATGTGCAATTGGTACATCATTAACGACTTACACAACAGTGACCATTTCCCTACCATAACTTCTGTCACAGTAGATCTTTATACTTCTCATCGTACTATTCCACTGTTCAACACGAAACGGTCTAATTGGTCACTATTTCAGAATAAAATTCTAGACTTATCTATTTTATACCCCCCTAATGTTAATATTAACTGCGAAGCTGCTCTCATTAAAAAGATAATACGCACAGCAGCCAATGAATCGATTCCCTGTACCACTCGCAAAAAAGTTATCAGGACTGTTCCATGGTGGTCACCCGAGTTAAAATCCTTAAGAAACGCTAAACAGAGTGCTTGGATAGCCTACAGGAAAACCTTCTCTTATAATGACCTAATATCATATAAAAAAGCAAATTCTTTATTTACTAAAGCCAAAAAAACTGCTAAACTGCAGAGTTTTGCAGATTTCACCAAAAAAATCAACCCTAGTATACTTCCATATCACTGATTTGGCAAAGCGTTCGTAAATTAGTTGGTACGTACGGACCTTCTATTACTCATCTAGTGGAATCATCTTCTACTATAGTCACTAACCCAAAAGACATCGCAGAAACTTTTACTAAGCACTGGTCCTCTACTTCTAACGATTTAAATTTCTCTTCAGCTTTCCGTTCAGCTAAAAACACAATTCTTAGTCAACCTCCAAATTTTATTTCTAATCGCAAATCCAATATGATCGACTCTCCTTTCCTATTTACGGAATTAGAAAGCTGCCTAAAGTCATTTACCGGAACTACCCCAGGCCATGACAAAATTTCCTACCCAATGTTAGTTAATTTGCCAACTGTCCTTAAAAAACGTCTTCTTAATCTTTTCAACAACAACACTTTTGATACGGGTGTTATTCCACACTCCTTTAAAATGGCGACTATCATTCCAGTAAAAAAACCAAATAAAGATGCTAATCAGCTAGATTCCTATCGTCCTATATCCCTGCTCCCCTGCATCAGTAAACTTCAAGAAAAAATGGTTTCCAAAAGGCTTATTTGGTTTTTAACTTTTACAAAGTCACTTTCTCCTAATCAATTCGGTTTCCGTTCAGAGTCAAGTACAATGGGACCACTATATTACATTGATCATTTAATTTCAAAAAACTTTTCGTCTAAAAATCATCTCTCTATACTGTCAATTGACTTTGAGAAAGCGTTCGATAGAGTGGGAGTACACATTGTGCTTAATAAGCTACTTGAACTCAAAATAGGCCCTAAAATGTACAATTACATTAAATCTTTTCTAACGGCACGGTCAATATGTAGCCGAGTTAACAATATACAGTCTTCTATCCATCCACTTTCTAATGGTATACCGCAGGGCTCCCCCCTTTCAACAACATTATTCTGGATTGCTTTCGACGACCTCAGCAAAATACTTCGCGCCCAAAAGGATATCAACCACTGCTTCTATGCAGACGATTTATACCTCACATGCAACAGCAAGGACACTTAAGCACTTTACAGAAGCTTGAAAAGTGCAGGCATCTACACGTGTGTCGGAAACGTTTTTGTGACTCCATCTCAATAAACATGAACAACTTTTCAATAGAAAATATTAATCATCTTAAAATACTAGGTTTAATTTTTGATTCTAAGCTTAATTTTAAGGAACATTGTAGTTATTTAAGAAGTAGTCTAGCTGCCAGACTTAACCTCATAAAATACCTTTCCTCTAACAAAAGCCAGATACATACTAATACCCTCCTCAATATAACCCAACTAACCTTAATTTCAAAAATTGACTATGGGCTCGCAATTTATGGCAACTGCGCAAAATCACATTTATCACTCATCAAAGGTCCTTATCAAGCAGCTATAAGATCAAGTCTCAGAGCGTTCAGGACTACACCCATCAAAAATTTGTTGGCGGAAAGTGGTTTTCTCACTATTGAAGATCGGATTGATTACATTACATGCCGTCAAATTCCAGTTATCTATTCAACAAGCAACTCAATTTTATCCAAAGAGATAACCTTATTAAAACGACGGAAACGCAGCATGAAACTCTCATCCGCTCTGACTTGTATACTTGATGTGGTTTCTAAATCAAACATCACACCTTTATCTTCTCCTACCTGGAAGCACCCTCCGTGGTTAATGCAAGACAAATCTTTCCTCAACGATCTCACACTTCATGCGAAACAAAGCACTAACGTAGTAATCTATAGACAATTATACTGGCAAATTACTGATCCATTTTTACAGCAAGGTTGGCAAATATTATTCACTGATGGATCTAAATCTATTCATGGTACATCTTTCGCAGTTGTTGACGTCATTGGTAAAATACTAGCGCAAGGCATCTTACCCACAGTTGCAACGGCTTTTGACGCAGAAGTGCAAGGCATTTTGTCTGCTCTGCTTCTAGTTAAATCATCAAAAGATAAATTCCTTGTATGCACAGACAGTCTTTCAGTATTTGAAGCCACTAAATCAGCAAGCAACTCATATGAACCAATTTCTACCATAAAAGAGCTCATCATCCAACTAGACAAAAGAGTAAAATTGATGTGAATTCCCGGACACGCTGGCATTACAGGAAATAAGCACGCAGATAAAGCAGCCAAATTAGCTTCAAAAGCCCCATTAGTAACTTTTATGCCTTTTTCGAGGAAAGATGTGGCAAAAATAATTTCTAAAATTGTTTACCAACGATGCGCTATACCTTGGGCAAATTATTCTCACCCTTACAAGTCATACAACCCTAACAGAACTGCAGTCAGACTCCCAACCACTAAATACAACCACAGCCATGAACAAATGCTTTATTCGCCTTAGATTGGGTCACACTAATCTAACACAGGCTCATTTGTTAAATAAGGAATCTCAGCCAACATGTAAATTTTGCCTCAGTGCTCACTTAACTATTCCCCATATTCTCAAAGATTGCTCCCTCCTCGCTAAATCCAGAACTATTTCCTTTTCCAATCTCAACCCCTTTGAACTATTAACATACCCACAAGAAAAAAATATTAAACTAATATTTGAGTTTTGTAAAAACATACATATTCAGAAGTTAATTTAATCTTTCCTGTAATTTGTATACATTCTAAGCCGATAGCCCTGGCAGCTAGTGCTTAATTAATTATAATTTTAATTGTAATTAATTTAAATAATAAATAAATAATAAATAAATGATCAGTGGTTGATTTCGAAAGAGAGAGCGACAGAACATAATGAAGAAATATTGGCAAATAAATAACGAGGGACTGTCAAACGTATAAGCGATGTTAGCCTAATTCGGAATGTAAACAAGAGACATTTTTAACTCATATTCGAAACCTAAAATATGTTCCTAGAAGGGAGAATTGATTGTAATAGCGCATGCGGATATATTTGTATAAGTTAGACTGCGAAAAATTTCCAGTAGAAAAAGCAATTACCGCGATGAACAATTTTGAGCTTTGACATCGTAGGCTAGCACACATTTGTAACCAAAGCATGAAGCAGGTGATGCTTTCCATTTCAATTCAACCGGGCTATTCGGGACATGTTCTTCGATTTCGATGTCACTCAAATGTGTTGCCCTCTGGCCAAAATAATGAGACACGTATTTTTTTGTTTGCCCGAAAAATCTTTTTTCAAGATTTATTGGCAATTTTGTATTTCGGCTCAAAATCGAATATTTAATTATATAAGAATTTTTTTTTTAATTGCTCATAGGTTAGGTTAGGTTGAAGCGGTTGTCCGTTATAGGACAAACTCAGGCTCATGGCCCATTGTAATGCCGCGTGGGGAACTAGCCCCTAGCCCTCCTGAAACCAATGTATGCTATTTAAAAATCTCGCAAGATCCTTTATTTCGACAGAACCGAGGTCCTCTAACTCGTTGAAGAAATGTCCGCCCAAAATGGCGAGTCTACGTCTGGATAGCAGAACAGTGACTCAGAAGTTGCGGGATCGTCTCTTCCTCTTCCTCGTCTAGACAACTTCTGCAGAAGTCATGTGTTTGCACACCCATTCTCTAAGCGTTCCTACCAATTAGGCAGTGCCCCGTTAAGACTATGCTTATCTCTTCTTTTCCTCGCGGATACGTAGTCTATATGTTTGCAAGGGTATATCTATATCGTTCTCTATGTGCTCATCAGTCAATTTGGTGCCGATTTTCGCTAGTTCATCGGCTCTGCAGTTCCCCTCAATGTCGCAATGGCCAGGAACCCATGCTATCATTAGGTGAAATAACTCAGCCATCTCGTTAGGAGATGCTCATAACTTAGTTAAAAATGAACCGATTTTAATGGTTCTGGGTTCAAAATGATCGTTATTACTTGTACGAGCGACTTTATGTATAAACAGTACCAAAAAAATAGTTGACAAGTTTTTATTTTGCAAAAAAACGAGAAGTGCGAAATTTTTTCGAAGTTCAGTATTTCAAAAAGTGTATTTTTTTTTGTAACTTTTTCCAAATCAATAGGATACCTCAAACTTCAATTGAGCTTAATGCCCAGTAGCTAAAATTGGTTGTTTCTGAGTAATGAATTTTTAAATAAAAAACCTGTTTCGCACTTTTTGCAAAATAATAAAAAAATAAAATCGCTCGTGCAAGTAATGAAGATCATTTTGAACCCAGAACTGTTTCGTTCTTAGCTTGATCATTGTGTCTTAATAGTCTTATGTGTTCATTTAAGGTGTTATGTAACCTTTCTATATCTGTATTTGAAGTATGGTTACCATTAGATGTGTGCGAGTAGTGAATTTCGATATTTTCGCCCTTTAAGATTTGTTGCATTTTTTTTATTTACTTTTCCGTAAAGGTTAATTATAAGAAGCACCTTGGCTTTAAATTCATGATCGGCCATTAATATGAAAAGCTAGCGCATATTTGGTAAGTTTATCTATCATTGTCAAGAATAGTTTGTTTTCAAGTGTTAAAATACGTCTAGATGCATAATTTCTCTAGGTCTTTTCGGTGTCTCAGTTATTTGGAAAGTTATTTTTGGTGGGTTTCGAACATATTTCTCTATGATGCACACTTCGCAATTATTAATATATTGGGTAATACTCGTTTTAAAGTTTGGGTTGTATATTCTGGTTTTCAGTTCTTCGAAAACGGCATTTAGAACCCTGTGGTTTTTATCAAGGTTTTTTTTTCCTATAATTTTGGTCAGTTTGCTTTCGTCTTCAACATCTTCGAGCTCTCTTTGAATGTTTCACTATAGCCGAAAAGCTCATTGTATAGGGTGGGCCATGTAAAATTTGCTTTTTGAATCGGCTATAAATAAAAACTAATCAATATGTTTTCAAACTTTTTTTTTTATTTTGAAGATTGAACCATTGTCATTTATGAATGAGAAATAATATCCTTCAAATGACTGCCACGACTGGCTTTACAGTAGGCCATTCGATCAACCCAATTTTTAAGCACATTTTCGATTTCGTTTTTTAAAGCATCAATCGCCTCTGGATGGTTCGCATAGCATTTGTCCTTAACGCCTCCCCACAAAAAATAGCCCGACGGGCTTAAATCACAGCTCCGAGGCGGCCAATTGATATCGGAATTTCGGTTGATTATTCGGTTTTCAAAAACGGTAGCCAAAAGCTCGAGTGTAACTTTGGCAGTGTGACAAGTTTCACCGTTCTGTTGAAACCAAATGTCGTCCATGTCATCCTCTTCAATTTTTGGAAACAATTCGTTGAGCATGTCACGGTAACGCTCGCCATTTACTGTAACCGCGGAAGAAGAAGAAGACTCACCACTTTGGAAATAGGTTTTCAATATTTCCCAATATTGTTCAAGCGTTTAGCGTCCCATTTCGTAAATGTCAAACCTTTAAGTAAATTATGAACACATTTGACATGTCATTTGTGTTACCATTCTCTCAAAAATAGGTGGTTCAAAAAGCAAACGCTATATGGCCCACCCTATATGTTCTCTCGAGGGCTTCATAAAAATTGTTTTGAATAATAATAGCGTTTATTTGGTTAGGATTAAAATGTGTTTTTATTAATGTTATTATTGTTACTTTATCTAGTTCCTTGAACCGAAAAATTGTCTTTGTGTTCTTAAATACTTTTACTATTTTAATCTTTGTAGGACCTGAGTTAATTTTAATTATTATCTTATTTTTATAGAAATTTATAGGACAGATAGTTTGGGAAATCCCCACTGACCTTTCAATATGGTTTACCTGGGGATGTATTCGGGATAATGCGTCCACATTGCCATTCTTTACTCCTTTTTGATATTTGATTGTATAGTAAATTCAGACAGTTTTAGCCTCCAACGAACCAATTTGGAATTTGGCTCTTTGATGGAGAACAGCCAAGTTAATGTTTTATGATCAGTCTCAATTATAAATTTTCTTCCAAAAAGATAAGGCCTAAAATATTTTTAGTAAATGTTTTGTTAAAATCTGGATAGACTAATATTGGGTCGTTAGTAAGTATTCTTTTTAGTGTTTCAAAACTTTGTTTATATGTGATCATGAATATTAATTTTAGCGTCTTTTTTAAGACACTGTGTCCTTTGCTAAACAGGAATAGTCTTGAATGAATTTTCTATAATAACCGGTTAATTCAAGAAATGGTTTGATTTGTTTCTGGGTATTAGGAATGGGGAAATTAAGAACACACTCAATTTTTGAAGGGTTTG
The DNA here is from genome assembly GCA_037575425.1 of Anastrepha fraterculus. Classification (NCBI taxonomy): domain Eukaryota; kingdom Metazoa; phylum Arthropoda; class Insecta; order Diptera; family Tephritidae; genus Anastrepha; species Anastrepha fraterculus. The sequence continues at coordinate 33,771 of JAYXIM010009848.1, read as the reverse complement.
GTTTTCCACCATCCTGGGTAACTATATGTCCTAAAAACTCAGTTTATCTCTTCAGACTTATCCAATTGTATTTTAAGGTTAGCATCTTGTAAGCATTTAAAATTTGTTTCAATTGACTGCACATGTTCCTGTCATGAAGTGGAAAAAAATAATAATATCGTCTAGGTATACCAGACAAATTTTCCAAAGTATTCTTTTAATACATTGTTCATTAGTCGTTGGAAGGTTGCAGGTGCAGTTTTCAATCCGAAAGGCATTCTTAGAAATTCGTAATGTCTTTCTTCGACTGAAAATTTTGTGAATGTCTTCTTCACTGACTTCTATCTGATAGAATCCTTTTGCAAGATCCAAAGTCGTTAAGTACACACTTTTGCCTAGTTTATCCAAGATTTCCTCGATATTCGGTATTGGATATCGATCGTCTATTGTTACTTCGTTCAACTTTCTATAATCGACCACTAGTCTCCACTTTCTGTGACCGCTAGCGTCTGATTTTTGTAGAACAATCCATATTGGCGCTGAATATGGTGAGTTACTGGGACGGATGATTCCAGATTCCAGCATTTCTTGTATTTGTTTTTTTACCTCGCTTTTATGTATATACGGGTAACGATGGGACTTAGTGAAAATAGGGACGTCATTTATTGTTTTTATTCTGTGTTTTATAGCATGTGTAAAAGTTAGATCAGAATTATGCTGATAAAATATATTTTTATATTCTTTTACGAATTCATATATAATATTTCCGTCGTTTCTTCTAAATTCATATGTGAAGTCCGAATTGTACAGTCATTGTTGTGTTCTGTCATATTAATGGAATTACTACTATTACTACTTTTCTATTATTTATTATTAATGTATTATATCTTAAATTTACAATAGCTTTATATTTGTGCAGAATATCATTACCTATTATTAAATTATATTAGTGGAAACTGTATTTTGTAATGTTTTCAAAGTCAATGTATTTGAATTAATTTTCCATTTTGGATTGTTGTTGTTGTAGCAGTATCTTCGCCCTGTCAGTGTAGTGTAAATTACCGGTCGTCTTCGTCTAGCTCATCTAACGGTAGGCCCAGGAAACTGGCAGTTTCGACGGGTTGGGTCCAGAGGGAGAGAGGTGTTAGATGAGTGGGTTTGATGGGGCATGTGAAGAGGTGGTTAGTGTCGTGCGGGGTACCTTCACATGCAGGACATATGTTTAGTATGTCGGGGTCGATTCTGGATAGGTAGGAGTTTAACCTGCTACAATATCCAGAACGTAGTTGTGCCAAGATTACGCGGGACTCTCGAGGAAGCTGGAGCTCTTCGTCTGCGATAGGTGGTGGTTGGACTCCGATAACGGCATTCGGGGGTCGGGAGCTTAGGAAGGTGGTAAGTGTCTCCCGATGAATGTCGTTAATAGCCTGTCTGTATACTGTCTGATCCTGGAGAGGTCTGTCCGTTTTGTCCTGGATCTCGTCCACGTAGTTGAGGAAGTGTCTCCTGATGTGCCTGGGAGGTGGCTCAGGCTCGAGCAGGTGTATGCATGGGTGAGGCCTACGGTGACACCCAAGCAGAAACTGCTTGCCGAGCATTTTGTTATGCTCCTTAACCGGGAGCATGTGCGCCTCGTCATGTAAATGGTGGATAGGGGACATCAGGAGACATCCTGTCGCGGTCCTGATGGCAGTATTCTGGCAGGTCTGAAGCTTCGTCCACTGCGTATCACTGGTTCCAGGCGACCAGACAGGCGCGGCATAGTTCAGAACCGGTCGGCCTATTGCTTTGAAAGTCGACAGCAACATTTCTTTGTCTTTGCCCCAAGTGCTGCCGGCAAGCGACTTGAGGACCTTGTTGCGATTCTGTACTCTCGTTGCAATAGCGGTTGTGTGCGCCGAGAAGGAGAGCAAGCTGTCAAAGGTGACTCCCAAAATTCTGGGGTTGTTTATCGTCGGAATTGGGGTATCGTCGACGTGTACCTGAAGTGGCAGCTTGACCTCCTTTGTCCAGGTGGTAAATAGGGTCGCCGTGGATTTAGTGGGAGAAAGTTTTAAGTTTCTCGCAGTGAAGAAGCGAGAAAGGCGGGCGAGGTAGTCGTTTACTTTTGAGCATAGGCCATCAATGTCATTGCCCGACGCCATTATCGTGCAGTCGTCGGCATATGAGACCAGTGAGACTCCCTCTGGTGGCTGGGGGAGTTTCGAAATATAGAAATTAAAAAGCAAGGGTGAAAGGACACCACCCTGCGGTACTCCTTGCTTTATTTTTCTCTGTTTTGAGGTTTGGTCTCGAAATACTACCGACGAGTGACGACCACTCAGGTAGTTCGCGGTCCACCTCTTCAGCCCTGGCGGGAGTGTCGACTGTAAAATGTCATCTAGTAGCGTGGCGTGGCTGACTGTGTCGAAAGCCTTTTGTAGGTCCAACGCTACTAGGACAGTCCTCTCGCAGGGGCGGTTTTGGTTAAGGCCGCGGTTTACCTGGGTGTTTATGACGGTGAGTGCCGTGGTGGTACTGTGCACTCTACGGAAACCATGCTGGTGTGGGGCTGGAGTCAGGTGTTGAGTGAGGAGTGGGAGTAGAAGGGCCTCAAGTGTCTTCACTACTGGGGAAAGGAGAGTTATCGGACGATAAGACTCCCCTTGGTTGGCGGGTTTCCCAGGCTTCAGCAGTGGGACCACTCTCCCTAATTTCCACTTATCAGGAATGATGAGAGTGGCCATAGACAGGTTGAAGACCTTTGTGAGATATTCTACTCCCAATGGACCCAGCTTTTTCAGCATCAGCATGTTTAGTCCGTCGGGGCCAATGGCTTTTGATGGTTTCATGTGTTTGATGGCCCCCTGAACCTCGTCGCTGGTGAAAGTAAGCGGTGCACTGTTGTAGGGCAGTTTGTGCAGCCGTCTGGTGGCACAACGTTTGGATCTGTCGACCGGAGGATGCAATATAAATTGCCGGCTAAAGTAATATAGCTCGCGCATCTCTTCGTGTCCGACGAGGTACGACCGTTGAAGGTGATATCCACCTTGTCGTTGTGCTTCGTCGGATTCGACAGGGACCTTACGGTGGACCAGAGCTTGCTCACACCAGAGGTGAAGTTACAGGACTTCAGATGCTCTACCAATTTGGTCCGCTTATGTTGGGTGACCAGTTGCCGGATCTCCAAATTGAGATCCTTTATACGAGGATCCCCGGGATCGGCCTGGCGTAGACGGTCACGCTCGTTTGCCATAACGGCTGCTTCGGCTGGGAAATTGGGACGTAATTCCCGGATCCGTCCAGCAGGTATGAAGCGAGCCGCGGCGGCTGTAATCGCCTTGCGGAATGCGCGTTCGCCTGCGCGCACATCGGTGGGAGTGGGTAGGGCTGCGAAGATGTTCTCAGTAAATTCCGCGAATCTGGTCCAATCAGCTTTGTTAAAGTTGATATATGACCGGTGATCCGCGGAAAGAAAATCGGCGGGTCTCTCGATCGAGATGATAATGGGCAAGTGGTCTGATGCAAGCGATAGCATAGGTCGCCAGGTTATGCTATTTATCAGACCAGCGCTAGCAATTGTTATGTCAGGCGAGCTGCTACAATTGCCCACTACCCTAGTGGGGGCGTCGTCGTTTACAGTGCTGAACGTCGAATCGTCTATCTGCTCTGCCAATAGCTGTCCCCTACGATCATTTGGCAGGCTTGAATGCCAAAGAACGTGATGCGCGTTAAAGCCACCTACTACCAATCGGTTTTCTCCCCTGATGAGCGCACCAATATCGGGGAGATATCCTGCCGGGCAGCAGGTGACAGGGGGTATATAAATATTATACATTTCGAGCTCGGCATCGCCTGACCGGACGGCTATACCTTGACGTTCTAAGGTGCTGTCCCTGCGGTCGATGCCTTCATCAATAAGACGATACTGCACTGAATGGTGTACTATGAACGCTAGGCCACCACCGTTGTCTCGCTCGCGGTCCTTTCGGTGCACGTTATAGCCGTCCCTGGTAATCAGGGGGGAGCTAGCGTGCAGTTTTGTCTCTTGGACCGCAGCTATCTTAATTCCGAACCGACTCATGAAGTCGACTATCTCGTCAATCTTACTCGTTAGTCCGTTGCAGTTCAGTTGCAAAAGCTTGAAGCTTCGCGGGAGGGTCGTCGTAATTCGGGGGGTGAGGGATGCGTGATGTTGTCTGCGTTGGTCCTGCTGTGCGTTCCGCAAAATGGGGAGTGGCCTGATGTTGTCGGGTGGCCGCGCCACGGAGGGCGGTTGCGGGTGCAGAGCTCTGCAGCAGGGGGCAACGTAGTCGCGTGTCCACTCACGGGTGGTGTGCAGGCCGGACCACCTCCGAAAGTGACACCAGCCACTGCAAGAACTGCATTGGACAGTTGTCAGGTTCCGAGGTACTACGGTCTGGCACACGGAGCAGACTGTGCGGGGGACCAAGAGCTGCTGGTTTGTCCCCGCACTGGGGTAGGAGCAGGAGGGTTGTGGGTTGGAGAGGGAGTCGTGTTGCTCTTGGGGGCTCCTGGCCGTTGAGGTGTTGTTAGTGGCGGCAGTGTGATGTGCCGGCACTGAGGGCAGTGTCGCCGTAGAGGCGGTGACCGCCTGTGGGCGGGAGCAACACGTGGCCACATACCTTGTGGACCACTCCCTGTGAGTCTTAAGGCCTGAACAGGTCTTAAGATGGCACCACCCGTTGCACTGGTTACACCTAACCGAGGTGGAGTTCGGGTGGAGCCGTTTGTGGCAAATGCAGCAGTAAAATACTTCAGGTCCGGGATTGGGTTCGACGCCAGCCCGGAAGAGAAGTATTTGGAGCAAACTGGCTGCAATGAGTTGCTCCTGTGACGAAAGGTTTAGGGTAAATACGGTGCACTAGACAGGGCTAGTGTACTGGGGCGGCAGCCCTTGGTCGGGAATAAAAACCCGAGTCATTCCGGTAACGTAGAACCGGCTGCCATGGGAATGTTCCATTTTGGATAACATATTCTGGGTTAACAATTCAATTCGTATCACCTGTATCAATTATAAGTCTAAGGTGATTTTTGACTATTATTTAAGGTAGTGCTCCGTAGAGGTTGGTAAAGGAGAATTTAAAGGATTGTTTGTTGAAGTATTTGGGAGGTTGTTATTATCGTGTATAATATTGACATCGATGGGTTCATGCAAATTTCTATTTTGAAAGTTGTTTCTGTTTGAGAAATTGTTACCATTTGGATAGTTGTGTCTATTAGCAAAATTATTTTTATTGTGGGAATTGTTTATATTTTGGAAGTTGTTTCCATTTCGAAGATTATTTCTGTTTTGTGAGTAGTCTATATTTTGAAAGCTTAAATTATTTCTATTATGAAAATTATTTCTGTTTTGTGAATAGTCTAATCTTTGAAAATTTTAATTGTTTCTGTTTTGGGAGTTGTTGATATTTTGAGAGTTGTTTCTACTTTGAAAATTGTTACTGCTATAGTAATTGTGAAAATTGTTTCTTTCTTGGGGATTATTCTTGTTTTGAACATTGTTTAGGATCGGCTGAAATTGTTTATTATGTTTATTGCGAGGTATCTGCGCATTTTCACTCCCCATGTGTGCGTATCCTGCTTGGAACAAAATGTCCATGGCCTTTCAGGTCTGGGGTTTCTGCAGATCAAAATGGTTTTCATTGGTTCTGGAATCTTATTTTTGAAAATGCTGAGGGCGGTCTGCATATTATTCGTGGCACTGACCTTGGTTGCTTCTGTTTCCCCTAAGATAACTACTACCTTCTTATTAAGTTTATGTAGCTTATTTTTTATCTCATTATAAAAATCTAAGGTACTAGTTCTGAATGTTGCACCTCTTAATTCGTCAAACAATTCGTCACATGATCGCCTATCGCCGAAATTATTTTGGAGAATACTTTTTTATCTCTGATCAGGTTGTGGCGTGGCAATTTATTTCAATGGCATGTCTTGCTTTACCCTTTAGTCTTAATTTGATCATGTCTGGGAAGAGAAGTTGGGACAATTGGTCATATGTTCTTAGATGTGGATGAATCCCGTCCACGAGTGTGGTAAAAGTCTGTAAGCTGTTGGTGCCTCCATAAAATTCAGGTAAGTTCTGGAGATATTTCAAGGGGTCTATTACCACTTGGTTTTGTGGTTGGTCAACCATTTTTACTAATAGTTTTTCTTTCCTTTGGTAAAAAAAAAATGTTTAGTTACGTGTAAAATGCCGTTCATTTTTTTTTAAATTCTTCTATTCCTAACGGTTACCTCAATTCTATGAGGTATAACTTTCTCTTCTTAGGTTCGTAGAACCGTAGTTCGGTGTCTCTTGGCTCGTATTCAAAATCCGGAAAAAAAATTATGTATATCTTTTAGCAGATAATTGTTTTCAAGATTCATAAAGTATTAATAAAAATTTGTCTTAATTCTGTCTAATGTTGATGGTAACTTCTGTTGTTTATTCTTATTGTAGTTGCTGATGTCTTCTTTATCTTTTTCTTCTTTGGTGTCTTTTGGTCCTTTCCTTTGTTGTTGAATCCTTTTTCACAGGATTTTGTTTTTATTACTAGTCCGGTTTGCAGGATCTGTACGTAGGAGTTTTTTAATTATTAGTCTTGTATGCAGGATCTGTTTTGTCTATTTACCCTGTATGCAGGAATTTTTAATTTTTAGTCCTGTTTGCAGGATCTGTTTTAGTTATTTATTGCACTTCGCAATTAAACGTTAAAACGTATATAGCTAACTATATTTTAGTTATATCGCGATCCTACCGACTGCGCCAATAACAGGTTTTTACCTGATTGTTTATAAAAAAACACTTGGGTTTTAGTTTGGTTGAGTTCATAACTGATAAGTGATAACTGATAACTAAACTTTATTTCTTTAAATTTTCATATTTATACTTAATTTATTTTGTTAACATAAATATTTTATATATATGTATGTATATATATATATGTAAATATATATATAATTGGCGCGTACACCCTTTTTGGGTGTTTGGCCGAGCTCCTCCTCCTATTTGTGGTGTGCGTCTTGATGTTGTTCCACAAGCTGAGTCCGAACGGCAGATATTTTTATGACGCATGAAATATACTCGGAGGTTTGCCATTGAGTGCCGAGGGGCAACCACCATTAGAAAAATGTTTTTCTTAATTTTGGTGTTTCACCGAGATTCGAACCAACGTTCTCTCTGTGAATTCCGAATGGTAATCACGCACCAAGCCATTCGGCTACGGCGGCCGCGATTGATTACTTTACAATATATTGTCTCTTTGGAAATTTAGTTTACAATTCTTGGGAAAAGTGGTTCATTAGTATTTTATTAATTTTGTTTACAACAAACTTATGGTTACTTGACAATATTTAATTTAATTAATTCAATTTACAATTCTTGGAAAAAATTGTTCATTGGTCTTTTTAATAATTGCTTAATAGTTCGTTAGTCTTTTATTAATTTTGTTTACAACAAAGTTATGATTACTTGACAATATTTACATTATTCAATTTACAATTCTTGGAAAAATGGTTCATTGGTTAATAATTGCTTAATACTACGTTAGTTTTTATTAAGTTTGATTACAACAAAATTATGATTACTAGAAAATATTTCCAATATTCAATTTACAATTCTTGGAAAAATGGTTCATTGGTATTTTTAATGATTAATTGCAATTGCTTGTAAACTAGTAAAGTTGAAATAACGGAAGTGTGAAAAATACTTATGTATGTATGTATGTTTGTTCACATTCTTATGATAAGACTGCATTTTTAGATTATTAAATGAATAAATAAATAATTTTGCCACCGGACGCCCTGTAGCAAGGGTTACATCAAAACAAATAAATGAAGAAGCTTGGCCTGTACACATAGTGAAAAATGAATAAACTATTGTGTCTATTGATTATATGGTATATTCCTCTACTACCCTACCATTGGTGTGTTTTTCGTAATACTCTTACTCTTCGGGTTGTTATTCTATTTCCACTCGCGTTAAGTCTGGTATTTAGATCTCAGTAGATTTCTAAGTGAAATTGTTATTTGTTGCTGGTTTGTGCAAGGGAGTAATTTCATTAGGAAGTCATAAAATGAATCATTCACAATTTTTTTATCGCCATATTGAGGATTTAAAAGTTTTTCATATAAAATCAGAACGAAAAAATCAGACCAGGGCTCAAAATATAGTTACTTCTCTGTCCTCTGAGTTATATTTGTACACCTATACACACTAATGCACATATGTAAATATGCATATACATATGTACATAAATATATGTTTGGTACTGCAAGTAAACTTCTTTGCATCGAATAATCACCCTCCATGGTACACAAGATACAATGGAACACAAGTTCCCCTAATAGCATAAGATACAACCAGAAGGGCGAAAACAATGTAAATCAATATCCACAAATCCCCTGCTGAAATTTTGATATGTTTTGTGGAATCCATACTGAGTAAGAAGTAGCTTCAATGTTAATTCTATAAAAGATGTCAAAAAACCAGAACAAATAATATTAAGGGGTAAATGCTAACACAAAAGAACTTTTAACAGAACTCCTAACAAAGAACTTTTAAATTATGGTTAGGAACTTGTATAAGAGAACTGTAAATAATGAGAACAAAATGTTAACTAACTAAAGAGAAAGGCGCCAAAACAGGTATTCACCACATTAATCATGGGTTTCCTATAACGACAATACAGTTTCACGTTGCTAAATAAACTTCAAAAATTCTTGTCTTGTTAATGCGGTAAAAAAGTGAACTCATGAGATATTTAGACTAAACGCGGGAAGTAAGCTTGTGAAACAATTAAATTGTTTATGATATATGCATATTGGCATATACGTTCGTACATCTAATGAAAATATCTTAAACTTTTAGGCGACATCTGGTGGTACATAGCCATAACCATTAGCTTTCATGTCTAACTCAACTGGAATTTTTCAACCCTTATAAGAAGGATTCATCAACTGTAATAAGTTAACTGGTACCGTATGGGAACTTTTATTCCTAACAAGAGTTTTTATGGGAAAATAAGCAAGAATTTACCAGGTCTCCTTTTATGCCTTGGTAGGATGAAAAAAAGCTCTGGTATGGTCATCCACTCTAAACAAAAAATAAAATAAAATACTTGCGCAGCAAAACTATTTCCCAGTATATTACCTTTTTATAGTACATCTCTTCTTATGCGGATTTTTGTACGTAATTTCTTACGCGGATTTTTTTTTAATTTTTCTAATTTACTTTTTTGGGCGCGATTTTATGATGTTCCGCCCAGTCTATTTGCATGCCTTCCAATTAGACAATGCTTCTTAGTACCTGTTAGTACCCCTTCGTGTATCTCATTTCTTGTCTCCTAATATTCAGTAGCGATTTTGAACGACCGTGGTTTTATTCTTGTCTAGTTTGCCTGCTTATTTGGCAAAAGGTGTGTCGGTATTAGAAGATTATATAGGTGAATATTTAGTGATGTACTTTTCCTTTCAAGCTCATCTGCTTTGCGATTATATGTACGAGTACATATATATAATTGACGCGTACACCTTTTTTGTGTGTTTGGCCGAGCTCCTCCTATTTGTGGCATGCGTCTTCACGTTGTTCCACAAATGGAGGAACCTACAGTTTCAAGCCGACTCCGAATGGCAAATATTTTTCATGACGAGCTTTTTCAGAAATACACTCGGAGGTTTGCCATTGCCTGCCGAGAGGCGACGGCTATTAGAAAAAACGTTTTATTCATTTTGTTGTATCACCGAGATTCGAACCACGTTCTCTCTGAATTCCGAATGGTAGTCACGCACCATTCGGCTACGGCGGTTTTGCGATTATCTTCCATATTTCTATGACCTGGCCCCAGATCAGGTTTATTTTAAAATACTACGATTAAGTTATACTGGCTGGCCGAAGCCACGCAGAGACCATTTTGGTTCATAGCGATACCAGATCAGAGTCCTATTTATCGAAAATATGCATCACTCAAGATGCGCAAACGTCGTTAATGGTTAAATTTAGCTTGTAAGCGTGTGCTGCAACTAGGCAGTTCCCTGTAAGTATACCAACTGAAATTCTACAGTTTCTTATATCTGCCTTTTGCCGTTCTTAACATGCGTTCCTCTAGTTATTTTTGAATTGTGGGCAGGGGTTTAAGTATCTGGCTTATTTGGTGCCCTGCAAGTCTCGCGCCTGCTTCAGCTATTCCATCCACTGTCTCATTTCCTTCTATGCCTTTATGCCCAGGAACCCAATAAACACAAAGTCTGCGGTTACGAGCGAGCTTGTTGATTACTTCCATGCATTCAAGGACATTTTTGGATGACACACAGTAAGATTTTATCGCTTTTTTAACCGCTTGGCTATCCACGTCGGTACATACGAGCTCTGCTGCTTGCTTTACAGCAAATATCTCAGCTTGAAACACAATAAAATAGTTAAGGAGTTTAATGCATTATTGATACTTAAATTTCGCACAATATATGCCAGCGCCAACTCCCTCTTCCGTTTCTGATCAATCAATGAATACATCACAGCAGCGGTTTGGGGAAAGAATACATCAGCAGTAAGGCATGCCTACTATATTGCATGAGGCGACTAAAATATGGCAGGAGAGAAAGAGGCTCGGCTCGAAAGGCCTCATATACTCCGAGTACTTCCAGCGGCAGGGCTGTAGAGCTCATCAGGATCGAGACCAGTAAGATCCTGATTACGGTATATTGGAAAAAATGGGTTTCCCAATTTTGATAATCAAAGAAAAATTATATTTTTTAATATAAATGATCGGATGTTTAATTATAAAGAGGAAGGTATGCCGTTAATAGTGGAAAATAACATCAGGCAATTGACCACCACGACGACACTTACAAGGATTTTTTATGAACTTTTCCATAACTGAATTGCAAAGTGGCTACCCTATGTCCTCGATAGCTTCACGCATTCCATCTTTGAGGTCTTGAATCGACCCTGGGATGTTGGCATAGACCTTCTCTTTCACGTGGCCCCAAAGAAAAAAGTCACAAGGTGTTAAATCACAAGACCTCGGTGGCCAATTGTGATCACCTCTTCGAGGGATAACACGGTCCGGAAGCATTTCCCGTAAGAGATCAATGGTTTCGTTGCTTGTGTGACACGCAGCGCCGTCTTGTTGAAAATAGACGTTGTCCAGATCAATACAATCCAATTCCGGCTATAAAAAATCGTTAATCATCTCTCCTGTTTAACACCTAACACCTGTTATTATATGTATAAAGGGTGATTTTTTAAGAGCTATAGAAAAGTTTATCAAAAAAACTCACGTAAATTCAGAAAAATGCATGAAATTTTTATTTAAATCGATAGTACAGTCCATATAATTTAATGTTTGAAAATTATTTCATGCAAATATTGACCGCGATAGCGCTTCAAATGGCCCATCCGCTTAGTCCAATTTTGGCATTCTCTTTCCAATGTTTCGGCCGGTATCTCACATATAAATACTTTAATGTTGTCTTCCAATGCGTTAATTGAAGCAGGCTTGTCTGAACAGACATGAGCTTTAACACATTATTACGTACCCATTGGTTCAAAAATGAGCTGCGTCGCTGAACACAATTTTTCGACAAAAAAGTGGATATTAAACTTTCTTAACAGAACACGCATTTTTATAATAAAATTCAATGATTTGCAAGCGTTGTTCGTTTGTAAGACGATTCATGGTTAAATTATAGACCAAAGTGAAGATGTTTGACAGTGAAACAAAACACGAAACGTGCGTCAGCTGTTCAAGCCAACTGTTTAAAAAGATAATAACTAAAAAATCACACGTTATACATATATATAATTGGCGCGTACACCCTTTTGGGGTGTTTGGCCGAGCTCCTCCTCCTATTTGTGGCGTGCGTGTTGATGTTGTTCCACAAATGGGGGGACCTACAGTTTCAAGCCGACTTCGAATGGCAGATATTTTTATAAGGAGCTTTTCATGGCAGAAATACACTCGGAGGTTTGCCATTGCTTGCCGAGGGGCAACCGCTATAAGGAAAATGTTTTTCTTAATTTTGCTCTTTCACCGAGATTCGAACCTACGTTCTGTCTATGAATTCCGAATGGTAGTCATGCACCTACCCATTCGACTACGGCGGCCGCCTGTTATTGGAAAACCCTTTATTATTAGATTAGGAAGTCTATGGGCTGGTGAGAGTAGTATTCTATCACCTCAGTACAGGAGGGTGAGACCTCACCGAAATGGCTGATAGGCTAATGCTACTGAAAAGTCTTCGCAATGAAAAGTCTTTATTATCGGGGAAGAGCTTTAGAGCAAACCTGCCGACTAAAGGTTCCTTTTAAAGAAAACATTTTTTTTTAATTAGCTAGGGCAAATTACTGCCTTCCAACTACCAGGCTAAGACTGAATGGCTTTATTTTATACTTTCTTTTTGTCTTCTCATCAATAAAATACATAATTACAACTAAACATTGTTACAAGTAAAAATCAATAACAAAATTATAAATTCAAAAAAATACTATGCAATAAAATTTTGCTTAGGCTGACTTCAATTTTTCTTAGGCTGACTTACTTGACAGTAAGCTATGGTTTTGCTTTGGAGTGAGGTATCATATGACAGAAAAAATGTATTTGGTGTGTGCCTTTACTTATATTTTGGGCTTCACAAAAAAAGAAAAATAATTTTGAATGTGCTAAAAAATTTGGTTAAATTTTGCAAGTTCAGTAGTTTTCAATAAAAATAATTTTATGACTTTAAAAGTTTCTTAGTATATTTAAATTTATTTTTAATTGTATGTTTTATAGTAAATTTTTCTTTAATTTATTTAATATGATAATATTTTAGGTGATTTTGTATTTCTTAAGGGTATTATTATGATATTCCTTAAGCTTATTGTTAATTTGTAATACAGAATTGACTCCTTTACGCTCCACTATGAGATAAGGGCCATGATATGGACTTTGCTGTTTTCTTCTAGTTTCTAGTTTTACAAATACCCAGTCGCCTACTTTTAATTCTGATGTGTTACTGCTCTTGTCATATAGTTCTTTTCTCTTTTGTTTTGTTGGTTTTATCAGCTCTTGTGCTCTAAGAAGTGACTCTTTTAGTCTACGTTTCATCTCATTTGCGTAATTGTTTAAGTTATATCAACCAGTCTGTCCTCGATTATGTCAGTTGGTAACCTTGAAAGTTTTCCGTATATTAACTCGTACGGTGAAAATTCCGTCTCTATGTTCGGTGTGGTATTAAAAGCAAATGCAAAATAAGGTAGCCATTGGTCCCATTCGTGATTTTCTACGAAGTGTAACAGAAATTCATTTAGGACTCTGTGACTCCTTTCAACTGTTATTGTCTGATGGTGATAGGGTGCTGAAAAGGTCTGCTTTATATTTAGTATTTCGCATATATTTTTCATTAATTCATTTGCAAACTCTGTACCTCGATCAGATTTTAATGTATTAAAAAGTCCGTATTTTAGTATTACCTGTTCTACTAGTGTCTTTGCGATAGAAATTGCTTCTTTAGTTTTCATTGGGAATAAGATTACGTATTTTGTCACTTTGCATTGTACCGTTAAAATATATCGGAAACCATTTGATATAATCAATGGTCCCACTGTATCTATGCTTCAATTTTCAAAGCTTGTACTAGGTGTGTCCGTTATTGTCATTTTTTCTTTTATGTACTTTGTCTGTTTGTTTCGAGTACATTCTTTACAACTGTTTATATATTGTTTTATTATTTTTCTCATGTTCTTCCATATGTATTTTTGTTTTAATTTTAAGATAGTTTTTCTTATACCCAGGTGTCCTCCTAGTGCTGAATTTGTTTTGGGGCTTTATATAAAATTATTCTTAAGGGTCTTAAATTGTGTTCTAATCTTTCAGTTTGCAACTTTTTGAATGCTTTCTTAAAATTTTCAATAGTCATTTCTCTTAATAAATTATCTTTTTCTAGCGCTAGCTTTTCTATATTTCTTTTAGTCGCTATTGATGATAGTTTCGCCATGATTGAAACGTATTTCAGAGGCTCCTCACTATATCGGACTATTATATCCCCATTTTTATTTATCTGTATTTGGGATCCTTTCATTTTTTCTTCGTATACGAATTTTAATCTTTTTATATTTCTTATATCAGCTGTGGACGTACAATCCCAAATGTGAAGTTGGCCTGACTTCGAATGAGAGTTGAAGTTCTCCTTGTCTACCCTAGTGTTATTTTTGGCAGACATTCCCCTTGTTATTACAAACATTTTATTATTGTCATCACAATCCGTTGGTATCATTTTTTTTAGTATTTCTGAGTCTATCTTTATTCGTGATAATGCATCGGCATTTGTGTTCAGTTTGCCTTGCTTGTAGACTATTTCGAAATCATAGTCTGACATATCAAGTCTAATCCTTGTCATCTTGGACGAAGGATTTTTGTGTGAAAATAAGGAGATAAGAGGTCTGTGGTCCGTCACCACGGTGAATTTTCTACCCATTAGGTATGGAGGGAAGAAATTTATTCCCCAGTGAATCGCGAGTAGTTCTTTTTCTATGACCGATTTATTTATATCATGTTTTACTAAAGTTTTGCTTGCATATGATATAGGCAAATCTTTTCCTATTTTTCCTTGACTAAGTACTGCACCGAGTGCGAAATTAGATGCGTCTGCTGTGAGCACAAATGGTTGCTTGAAATTTGGATATTGTAAGATAGGTGGATTGATTAGTTTTCCTTTTAGTGATTCAAATGCTTTCTGACATTCGTCAGTCCAATCAAATACTTGTCCCTTCTTTACAAGATTATTTAGGCACTTGGTTATTTGAGCAAAATTGTGTACAAAACGTCTATAATAATTTCAAAAAGCTACAAGCTTAGTTTTAAGTTATATTTTCGTAGTCTTTCAAAAACTGCAATTAAATTACTGTTGTGGTGTTTTAGACTACAGCCAAACACTATAACATCGTCTACGTATAAAAATGCATTGCTATCTAAACCACTCAAAGCTATTGTGAGCATTCTTTGAAAGCTATTGCTAGATATTTTGAGTCCAAATGGTAAGCGTTTAAACTGGCAATGACCTTGTCTTTTGGAGACTCCGTGTTGTCTAGCATTATCTGGCGAAAAGAGCTTGTCATGTCGAGCGTTGAAAAATATTTTGCGCGACCCAGTTTGTCTAGTACGTCTTCTATTCATCATTAATTATCTTTTTGTTTAGTTGTCTATAGTCTACTACAAGCCTTCATTTTTTTTGTCTCCGCTACTTTTCTTTGGTACAATCAAAAGTGGTGAATTATAGGCGCTCACTGATGGTTCCACTATGTCGGTTTGCAATAAATTTTCTACTTGTTCTTCTATTTCTTCAAGCTGAGTCTGAGGTAATCTGTAATTTTTTATGTATACAGGTGTTTTATCGTTCATACTCAAATGTTGGGTATAAAAATTATTAGAGCTCAAAGTTTCCCCTTCCATATGAAAAATTCTATATGAATCCCTTGCAATTTTGTCGTCTGAATTTAAATTTAAAATTTTTATTAATTTTTGAAAACGTGTTTTGTCAAAATTATCTTTATTTTTCTGGTTAATTATGTAATAGTTATTTAAGGGTTCTGTTTCAAGATTTAGATTTTTTAAATGAATTTCACTGTCGTTAACGTTAAGTAGTCTTATGTGAGCAAATCCTTCCTTGGGTACTATGGAGTTTCCTAGAAATACGCCTTTTTGAATTTCTTTGTTGAACACGACGCTGTCTTTAGTTAGATCTAATTTTACTCGGTGAATTATTTCCGATCTTGCAGGAATAATTATATCCGAAACTTCAGATAAATCTAAATGAATGGGTAAAATGATCTCTTCATCATCAAAAACGAGTGCTATAGTATATGTTTCTAAATCGATTTTGCAAAGGCAATCTTTCAGAAAATCCTGTCCCAATATTCCGTCAGTTTGTATAGGAAATTTGTCGTCTACTATATTGAATTTTATACTACTACTATATTGAATTTTGTTACTCCTTTTGAGTAAATGATGTCGTTTAATATCCCTGTTAATTTACATTTATCTTGGCCATTGAAAAATAAGTCACCATTTAGATTTTTTTGGCTTTATGACAGATACGTCTGCTCCCATATCTGTTATGAAAGTTAGATTTGTATTTAAGTCTGCACATCTTAAAGAAATTATATTCGCAGGATTATTTGAAATTCTAAAAATATTTAATTTTGGGTACCCGGGGATTGACTCTCGTTCGTTTGTCCTTCCTCCGGGGCAAACTCGGATTCTGTTATTATTATTATTAAAGTTTCCGCGGTTGTAAGAGTTCCCACGGTTATTGTTTTGTCCCTTGTTGTGCCCACGATTTTACTGAGTTCTAAAATTATTATTGTATCTAAAATTATTGTTATAATTATTTCTATTATAATTGTTATTATTAGCTCCGAAATAGTTATTTGCATTTGATTTTGTCCACGGTGTCCATAATTTCCTCTGTAATTATTTCCACGGTGTGAATTTTGTCCAACATAGTTTTGGTTAAAGGTATTACGTCCTTGTTTATTTGTGTTGTTATGTCCTCTGTAATTGTTTCGTCCTCTGATATTGTTTTGATTAAAAAACATAATTTGTCCAGACGTACTGGTAGTCCTTTCTAGGTCTTTTGCCAAGTTTATGGCTTCTTGTAGTGTTTTCGTTTGGGTTAAGCATGTCGCTTGTCTTAGGTTGTCGTTTAGATTATTTTTAAAAGTGGTTAAGCCATATTTTTGGTTATTTCTAATGACGTCGACTTTTCTTTCGTTCGTTACTGTTCCTTCCAGCTCTGCGATGTGTAATGTATTCAATTCAGAAATAAGTTGCAGAATATGGTCACTGAATGTAGCCACATTTTGATTTCCCTGCGTAGAGCAATTAAGTTTTGAGTACATTTCTGGAATGGTCAATGGATTCTTGTACAGCTTTGTTAGTTCAATTTGTAATTTATCAAAATTGTCAATTGGGTCTAGAATTCCTTACTTTGTTGTTCAATTTTACTTCCCTAATAAATTCTATAAATGTTTTTTACTCTGTTCATTTAATGTCTTATAGATCAACTCTGTGATTTTTAAAAATGATGGTAAGTCCCTGTAGTTTCCAGTAAATTCTGGGACTACTTTTAACGATGTATTTATATCGAATTCTGACATGTTTTGTGTTGAAATATTATTTGAACCGCTCTGTTCTGATTTGTCTTGATCGTTTTTCTGTTCTGTTAATCGTTCTTTTGTCTCAGTGTATAATTTCTGAAATTTTGTTTTTAAGATCGTGAGTACTTTGTAATCTATGTCAGGGCTAGTTTCAAGTTTTTCAAATTAAATTTTTAAGTTCTCTATGTCCTTTAATTTTTGCAATAAAGTGTCTGCTTTATATTTTTTTGTTCCCTGTTTTTTTATGTTTTCTAATATCCCTGACAAAGTCCTTACAATTTCTTCAATATTTTCCATTTAAAATGTAATTATAGAATTTTATTTTATTGTATGATATATATTTTTTTTGTTTTATTAATACATTAAAATTTTGAAAAAAATTGTATTATAATTTTTTTTTTATTTAATTTTTGCTTAGAATTTGTATTATTTTTTTTTGTCTTAAACTATTTCCCTACTTCTATTCAAGTGTTTGTGTAAGTATGTTTTATAATTTTTATTAATTCTGTGTACAATGTATAAAATTATGAATAAAGATAGTGAATAGAATGATTACATCAAGTGTTATTATATTGTTTTCTAAAAAGCTACTGTTGTTGGCTGCTGTTTGGTTTAGGATGATTTCCTTCTTCTTTTTGTAACTTTTTATATTTTCTATGATTTCCTAAATTTTCTTTTCCTCTAGTGTATTTTTGCCTTAAGTTCTTTGTTTACTTGTTCTAGAGCAAGGTCAGCTGCTAACGCTTTTGAGAAATAATTGCTTGCTTGTTGGTTCACTGTTTTTCTTTTATGTCATGAAGTTTAGCTTTTTCCACTCTAAGGCGTTTTTTATATCCTCCTTGGGTTTTTAGTTTCAGATTTTCCTTGGGGATAGTCACACGATGGGTATCTTTGTTATGCTCAAGTCTATTTTTGTACTGATTTATAAAAGGCTTCTTTGTACCTTCCATATAGTTGTTAAAAATTTAAAGTTTTGGTTGAAAATTGACTTTTTCAAATAAGTTCAATAAGGTATTTCAGAATTTAAGGATCGTCCGCAGGATCGCCATGAAAAGTCTTTATTATCTTTTTGTCTTGTCATCAATAAAATATATAATTACAACTAAACATTGTTACAAGTAAAAATCAATAACAAAATTATAAATTCAAAAAAATACTATACAATAAAATTTTGCTTAGGCTGACTTAAATTTTTCTTAGGCTTACTTACTTGACAGTAAGCTATGGTTTTGATTTGGAGTGAGGTATCATATGACAGAAAAAAATGTATTTGGTGTGTGCCTTTACTTATGTTTTGGGTTTCAAAAAAAAGAACTTTGTCATTGAAATTAAAGTGTTTATTTGACAATAATGGCATTGACATTGAAATAGTTTAAATAATTTAAGTTTGAGTTCATTTACCTATTAAAAATATATTTAAAGAATTCGAAAGAAGTTTGAAAGTGAAGTGAAGGTACTCTACACTACAATCGTCCCGATAAAACTCTGGCAAGCCTTCGGGTACGTTCCTTATACGTCACCATTAAGTTGGTGGTGCAGGCTCAGTTGAGAAATCCTGACTAGTTCCTGTCCTGGCTCTGAACTCCATTGCCCATGAAGTGTTGAAATATTATTTGAACCGCTCTGTTCTGATTTGTCTTGATCGTTTTTCTGTTCTGTTAATCGTTCTTTTGTCTCAGTGTATAATTTCTGAAATTTTGTTTTTAAGATCGTGAGTACTTTGTAATCTATGTCAGGGCTAGTTTCAAGTTTTTCAAATTAAATTTTTAAGTTCTCTATGTCCTTTAATTTTTGCAATAAAGTGTCTGCTTTATATTTTTTTGTTCCCTGTTTTTTTATGTTTTCTAATATCCCTGACAAAGTCCTTACAATTTCTTCAATATTTTCCATTTAAAATGTAATTATAGAATTTCATTTTATTGTATGATATATATTTTTTTTGTTTTATTAATACATTAAAATTTTGAAAAAAATTGTATTATAATTTTTTTTTTATTTAATTTTTGCTTAGAATTTGTATTATTTTTTTTTGTCTTAAACTATTTCCCTACTTCTATTCAAGTGTTTGTGTAAGTATGTTTTATAATTTTTATTAATTCTGTGTACAATGTATAAAATTATGAATAAAGATAGTGAATAGAATGATTACATCAAGTGTTATTATATTGTTTTCTAAAAAGCTACTGTTGTTGGCTGCTGTTTGGTTTAGGATGATTTCCTTCTTCTTTTTGTAACTTTTTATATTTTCTATGATTTCCTAAATTTTCTTTTCCTCTAGTGTATTTTTGCCTTAAGTTCTTTGTTTACTTGTTCTAGAGCAAGGTCAGCTGCTAACGCTTTTGAGAAATAATTGCTTGCTTGTTGGTTCACTGTTTTTCTTTTATGTCATGAAGTTTAGCTTTTTCCACTCTAAGGCGTTTTTTATATCCTCCTTGGGTTTTTAGTTTCAGATTTTCCTTGGGGATAGTCACACGATGGGTATCTTTGTTATGCTCAAGTCTATTTTTGTACTGATTTATAAAAGGCTTCTTTGTACCTTCCATATAGTTGTTAAAAATTTAAAGTTTTGGTTGAAAATTGACTTTTTCAAATAAGTTCAATAAGGTATTTCAGAATTTAAGGATCGTCCGCAGGATCGCCATGAAAAGTCTTTATTATCTTTTTGTCTTGTCATCAATAAAATATATAATTACAACTAAACATTGTTACAAGTAAAAATCAATAACAAAATTATAAATTCAAAAAAATACTATACAATAAAATTTTGCTTAGGCTGACTTAAATTTTTCTTAGGCTGACTTACTTGACAGTAAGCTATGGTTTTGATTTGGAGTGAGGTATCATATGACAGAAAAAAATGTATTTGGTGTGTGCCTTTACTTATGTTTTGGGTTTCAAAAAAAAGAATTTTGTCATTGAAATTAAAGTGTTTATTTGACAATAATGGCATTGACATTGAAATAGTTTAAATAATTTAAGTTTGAGTTCATTTACCTATTAAAAATATATTTAAAGAATTCGAAAGAAGTTTGAAAGTGAAGTGAAGGTACTCTACACTACAATCGTCCCGATAAAACTCTGGCAAGCCTTCGGGTACGTTCCTTATACGTCACCATTAAGTTGGTGGTGCAGGCTCAGTTGAGAAATCCTGACTAGTTCCTGTCCTGGCTCTGAACTCCATTGCCCATGAAGCGTCAACTCTCGCATGGCCTCCCTACTCGCATAGATAACCATGGGGACACTTAAGGAAGCTGCTCTTTCGTGTAAGGATAGTGGCCTGAAGTCGGGACTCAAAAACAATTGAAAATGAATACCCAAAATAGAAAACAAACCATCGAGCAAAAAACAAATGAAGGAATCAGAGATGGTGGAAATGACAATGTGGATCCAAGAGCAGCCTTCAGAAAAAGTTGTTTACTGCTAAGATCCCCTCCGGCAAAGAACGCACCAATACTTAATGCAGCTGGAAGCGGACAATCCCGCACTGCATGCAAAAATGTCAAAGCTGATAGCCCCGCAAACGGCAACGGGGACAGTAACATCAGATTTCAGATCTGCGCAGCATACGCCAACCAGCACTCTTGCAGTGACAGAACGGCACGTCACTTCCATTCCAGTGAATGGCAACGCAGAAACGATCTCCACGAAAGAGAGCGCATCAATCGACGCTATTGAAATGTCTCCTCGGCTCGAGCTAATAAAAAACATTAGGAGGATTGAGGAAGATGCGATCTCCCAATGTAAGCTGGTGATAAGGTCTATGCAGTAGGCTTTCAGACGTCAAAACACGTCCAAAATGATTGAGCTACTGGATGTAACGTTAAACTACAGACGGAAGGGTGCTCTCAAGCCCCCAAAAGCCATCCAACAAACAACAGATACTCCCACCTCTACGACGACGAACCCGAAGCGAGTGGCAACCAGCCGGGCTGCCCTGAGAGCTGTAGGAAAGCCAGAGCAAATGGTCTCACAGGGAACAAAAAGGATGAGAAAACGGATGAGGGCTGGCAGACAGTTACTAAGAGGGGCAACGAAAAGAAGGCGAAGGATAAGCTAGCCGAGCCAAACAAAAGGAGTGAGTAGCGAACACAACACGCCAAGCCAGAGTTGTTGTGATAAAATCCGCAGAAGGCCATAGCTACGCAGATGTGCTGAAGGACTTGCGCGCAAAGATTACGACTGATGCGTCAGTCAAAGTAAGGTCCGTCAGGAAAACGAAGGCTTGGCTCTTACTTTTGGAGTTTGGTAGAGGAGCAAGTGAACAGAGGCACTCCGCAAGGCGGTGTTCTCTCGCCACTACTCTGGGTTGCCGTACTTAACGGTCTGCTGGAGGAGCTGGAGGGGAGGGGCTGTAAGGTGATTGCCTACGCGGATGACGTGGCACTTATTGTCAGAGGCAAGTTTCTAGATACTCTGATGGAACTGATGCAGGGGTATCTGAATCTAGTTATAAATTGGACCGCTAATTGCGGCCTATCGATTAATCCTCTGAAGACGGAGCTCGTCTTATTTACGAGGAAATACAAAGTACCAAGAGTGCTTCTCCCCTCAATATCGGGCGCTCCGTTGGTGCTCTCTGACAAGGTGAAGTACCTGGGACTCATCCTTGACAGAGGTCTTACATGGAAGCCAAACATTGAGGAGAGAATCAGAAAGACAACAGTCGCCTTGTATGGTTGCAGGGGCGCTATCGGCAAAAGATGGGGCCTCTCGCCTAAAGTCACTTTTTGGCTTTATAACACGATTATAAAACCAATCTTGCTATACGGAGTCCTTGTCTGGTGGAACTCGCTAGAAAGGATGGTATCAGTTAAGAAGCTGGAGAAGGTTCAAAGGTCTGCCCTCATTGGAATCAGTGGGGCTCTCCGTACCACTCCTACTCTTGCGCTTAACGCTATGCTGAATGTGGCGCCCGTGGACATTGTAGGAAAAACTACCGCTGCACGCGCCGCAATCAGGTTAAGGTGTTCGGGCCATAGGCTAGACTTAAGTTACGGACACTCTAGTATTCTTAAAAACTTTGAGTTCATCCCTATGGTGCTGGACCACTGTACACCCACGCTAGGTCCGAGCGGACCTTTTTCTACCCACATTCCTTCAAGGGATGAGTGGGCGGGGTGCAACATTCGGCGGCAAGGCATGGCAAACATGTTCACGGATGGCTCGAAGTTGGACGGAAGGGTTGGTGGGGGAGTATTCTGTAAGGAGCCTCCCATCAAACTTAAATTTAGGCTCCCGGACCACTGTAGTGTTTTCCAAGCGGAGGTATCCGCAATTAAGGAAGCGGTGGACTGGTTGCTCAATTCGGTAATTACCGTTAAGGAAGTAAACATCTACTCCGATAGCCAATCGGCAATTAGGGCCTTGGGCTCGCTGTTTGTGCGCTCGAGATTGGTCGGAGAATGTCTGGCTTCTCTCTCGATTGCATCCGAATACTTCATCATCAGGCTCGTTTGGGTTCCCGGGCACAGCGGCATAGAGGAAACTGCTGGGCTGATGAGCTGGCTAGACAGGGAACTTTGGAGACGGTTTCGTCGCGTAATGAGAGAATTGGGGTTCCCCTGAGAAGCTGTGGTCTGCTCCTGGAAAGATGGGCCTCGAGTCAACTCAGCGAACGCTGGGCTACTGCGCAAACGTGCAAGGTCGCGAGATCCTTCTGGCCACGGGTAGATCGGGGACGCTCAAGAGAACTCCTAAGGCTAACAAAACCCCAGCTCTCAAATTTGGTGGGCATCCTTACCGGACACTGTCCGTTAGGTGTTCACGCCGTAAGACTTGGGATTGCCTCAAGTCCGTTCTGCAGAAACTGTCTGGAGGACGAGGTGGAATCATCTCAACACCTTCTTCTCAGCTGCCCTGCTGTCGTTTGGCAAAGACTTAGATATCTGGGCTCTTACTTTTTCGCTACGCCTGCTGATATAGCCGGTGTAGATATCATAAAGTTGGTGAAGTTCATTAGTAGCTTGTTACGGCTAACTACGAACGCAAATCAGCCCCCGTCGGCGCCGTCGTAAAATGTATGGTCATCATCGTATCTAATCCCAAGGCTCCTTCTTCCTTCCCATCTCCTTTCCCCTCTCCCATGTATGGCACCACAACGGACGAATTTACTAACATTTGTTCAAGTGAGCCCTTTAGCTAGGGCAGCCATTTAACCTAACCTTGGTAGAGGAGGGAAAGTCACTCCAGAGTTCGTGCATCAGCTGAAAATCACTGTGCAGGGCACGGCTTCTATCGCGGAGTTAAAGCCGAGCGCCACGATTGATATGTGTGCTCTTCTCAAGCTTTCTGAGAAGTTCATCGAGATCGGCGATATAAAAATCGGCTGGATCCGAGCGAAGATGCAACCATGCGAACAAATTAAGAGATGCTCTCGCGGTTTTGGGATAGGGCACACACAAGAAGGGATACGTGCATCAGATGCGGGAAACTAGGGCACAAAATAAGATACTGAAAAGCAGCCCCCAATTGCATTCACTGCGTAGATGCGAAATGTGACCGCACTGACCCGCTGCCTGGGTCAAGAAGATGCCCTCTAGCTAAGAAATGATCAGAGTCCGTACGACGGACGCTCTGCTGATTGTCAGGGGAACCTGGCTCGAGGGCGAAACAGGAACGGCAGCGCTCTGGCTACCAAGTGGTAGCGCAGTCGTAGTCACACAGCAGAGAGCTCGTCGCTGCTACACATACCTTCAAAATAAACGCTTCATAATGCTAAGCTGCTATGTATATCACCCCCAGCGACAGTATTGAATAGTTTAGAACGAAACTGGACTTTAATGAGGATAAGGTTCGGTAAATAGGTGGCCCTTCATCGTAGCCGGAGACTTCAACACCAAGGCAGTCGAGTGGGGCGCTCCTACTACGAATACACGGAAAGACATGTACTAGATATGGCTGCCAGACTAGGGCTTGTAGTGGCAAACCCAGGAAACACCACTACTTTTAGGAGACCAGGATGTGAATACACCACGCCGGATATCACCCTAGTGACTGATAGCCTGGCTGGGGAAATCAACGGGTGGAAAGTTCTGGAATAATATACTTGAAGTGACCATCAGTATATCACATTCCGGATCAGTGCGAGACCTGCCCGTACCCCAACAACTAAAACAAAGGGCACTCGCAAATGGGACATGGCCAAAGTGAACACTGAAGCGCTATGATGCAATTTCCAAGCCGCACATAAGTAGTGACGCTGGCTCCCTTGCAAGCGCCATGATGCCGCGCATTGCCAAAAGCTGCGACGCGTCCGGGCCCCGCGCGGGCCAGACGAAACTGAGAAGCAGAGGCGCAAGCTGCGGATTTCAGACAATTCCGAAAAGCGCTGAAGCAAGCAATCATCGCCAGGAAATCAAGGTTAAATGTAAGGAACTTTGAAGGGATCGAAACACCGCAGGCTTGCAGAGTCTTTTGAGAAAGGAAGAGGATTGTCAGCAAGGCAATACAGTTGCCGACGCGGTATCCAGCTCGGGACACTGAGGAAGCTAGAAGGAAGCTGAACCAAGTCATGATAAGAACGCAAATATGGCTTGAGGACCACTGCCTGGAACTCACCAAGCATAAAACCGAAGACACCTTTTGACATGAGGTCACATGCCACTCGAGGTCAGCATGCAAACAAGCGACACGTCCATAGTGACCCAAAAATAAGAGAAATACTTAGGTATTCAGCTTGACTGCAGGCTTACTTTCTGGGCCCAGAGACGGCATGCGGATACCAAAGCAGCAACGGTCACGGGTATGCTAAGTAGATTAATGGCAAACATCGGTGAGCCTACACAGAGCCAAAGAAAGCTAATTACGGCGACCACAAGCTAAATTTTTGTGATCAGCGGGAAGATACCCGTCGACCTCATGGTGCAAGATCGAATGGATGCGTGGGACTCCAAGAAGAAACACGTAATCACTAACTTCACAAAACGGAGATGCCAAACCATGCTGCGGTGTCAAAACCGATGGGACACTAAACCGAGTGGCAGATGGACGGCGAATCTTATTCCATCAATTGACAAATGGGTCCAAAGGAACTTCGCGGAAGTGAACTGCTCTTTACTCAGTTCCTCTCGGGCCACGGATACTTTCGGAGATACCTATACCGCATGGGCAAGGTAACCGATTCCAAATGCATATACTGCGAAGCGCTGAGCGATGACGCTGTACACACGTTTTTAAGATGTAAAAGATGGCTTACGGAAAGAAATGCTCTGAGGGAGCAGGTTGGCGACATCGCTCCGATCAATTTAATCAGCAAAATGCTCGAACGCGAAGACTGCTGGAACGCGGTAAAGAAATACATCGAGAACGTACAACGGAAAAAAAGATTGACCTCGACACAGTGCAACAAACTAAAGCCGCACAGATGGAAGCACAAGACGACGAGCCTATAGGACGAAAGCTGGCTACAGATATGGTGCACCCAGATGTGGGTCCTATATGGATGCCGTTCTGAGCCCTCCCGAAGTAATATAGAAAGCAGTTCCGGGAAGGGCGTCTGCCGAGAAGGAGATGAGGGATCGTTTAAGTGGCCACACCACACGACGCAGTAGACGACGGTCGCTATAAGTGCGAAGGCATTTTTAACCCCCTCACCCACAAAAAAAAAACAAATCAGTAAATACATTGATGGTGATACACCTCGGAACAAAGTGGTTTTCCAAAACGCATAACTGTAACCATATATAGAATTGACTGTGGCATTCCCAGTAATAGAACTATATACGAAGGTTCTAGAGATAAGCTGTTCGGTTGGTTGTAGCCTCTTGCAGCCCGAGCATAGCTAGCGAGCCTTTCCCTGAACGACAAAGTGATTCCATTCAATGTCTTACATCCGGCAAATATTGTTTCCTGCCTGAGTCGCAATTGAAGCTGAGGTGCGAAGATCATATCTGGCCCCAGCGATTTGTATGGTTTAAATGACTTCACGTCCCAAGTTATACTAGCCTCGGTAATGATGTGTAAACTTTCGAGTCCTACCTCCAAATTGCAAGCAATCCCCATTTGTCCATTTTCTGGATTGTCGATAAAGCGCTTTTGTGCTTAAATGTGATTTGGTAACTGTCCTAACAAGATTATTTAGAGGAGTGGCTTAGTCAGGAGAAAATGGCGGATGCAGATGAAGATTTTTTACTAGCCAACGATAACACACCTGCCAGAATATTTTCCTATGATTCCTAAAATTAATTGGCAGAGGCGCATCCTCCTGAAAGTTTACTTAAATGTAGCGATAGTTCGAAATTCAGTGCCTTAAGAGTACCGCCCAGTGCCTCAAGAACCTCCTGACGATTGAGTATAAGAAAAGTAGATTCGTTTCCTTTATTGCAAAGAAACGATCTGCTACTAAAAATATACGATAATAGAAAAGTAACTCACCCCGTTTGTTGATATCTGGTGGGCCCTTTGCATAGCTCCGAGTCCGAATGCTTCGCTATTCGTCACCATCTCTTGTATTGGCTGTTGGTATTACCCCAGGGTCATTAAAGGCTAGGTACTTTGAGACCAGCCGGTAGGAGTTTTTACCTCTTTCCCAGCTGACCGCTGTAACGTATTCATTGCTATGATTATTATATTATTACAGATGATCTGGTCTTATCGTTATCATAAGCGACTTATAATTAGGAGTTCCCAATCGGAAAACTTTCCCTCCATGCACCCACGGCTCCTGAATGAGGATAAAGTCTGGCTGGTGCTTTGCCAGAAAGGTCAGGAGCGCATCGAAGGCTTCTCTACAGTGATGTAGGTTCATTTGCATAAGTCGCATCATTGGGTACGGTTATATATGCGTCTTCGTGGCATTCGCTTAATAGCTCTATTTCGGTGTATATCTTGCCCAGGATTCTGCAAATTTTTAAGCCTACGGACCTATAGTCCTCGCTTTTTCCGCTATCAGCTTCACTAATTGCATCTATCTCGTTATCTGTTTCGCCTGCTATTTCGAATTCAGCTGTCAATGCAAGAAAGTATGCAGCTTTAGTGCCTGCTTTATAAGTTTTTATTTACGACTTCCCAAATCCGCAATTTACGAGACCATCGACTTTCGCCAATAACTCTAGTAATTCCTTAGTCAAAAGAAGAAGAACTAGCTTGAGTTGTTTCGATTTTTGTGAACCTCCGTTTATTAAAGAGGAGTTAAGGGTTGCTTGCCTGGAATATTTTCATAATCTCGGCGGGCTTATTGCGTGTCGACTTAATCCAAGCCCTCGTCTAAACACCCAAAAAAAAAGATAACAACAAAAAACCGATGCGACGAAACGAAATAGATCACATGACGTGATCGACCAGGCACCTCGGAGACCTTAGACAATATCGAAGTATCAGCAAACCAACGACCATTTAGCGAGGTGGCTGAAGATAACCTCCTTTTTGCACTAATTGATGAAAACACCAATTACGGCAGAGTAGTATTCCAGAAGTGGGGGCAGTTGGAGGTCAAACTGTCCAAGATCGTGCTAGATAAGCATGTAATTGGAGGACAGGGGAGCTCTGCTAGGTTAGAGACACTGATAGTAAAGGGCTTCAAGACAACAACAACATTAACCTATTCCACGCTAAAACAAACGGTAGGCCTAAATCATGCACAGTTACTAAATATAACATAAAATCCTTTCTATCAGGCATGTTCTGCAAATCGTTTTCGGGCAATATTTTCCGTTTTCAAATCGTTTGACATGTCCTGTAAATCGTTCCTTTTTCGTTTTTTTTTCGAACATCAGCAAATCGCTTTGTCACCCTGTTCTGGAAATCGAAATCGTTAAAATTTTCCAGTTAAATTTTCGGCAGCTTACACGTTAGCGGTTTGTGGCATTCTTATAAACTGTTTGTTGAAATAAATTTATCAAAATGTGAGTATTTACTCAAAATAACTGCATATATTTATTTAAATAAAAGTGTTTATTTAAAATATTTAAAACTTATTCAAAAACTTTTAGGGGAAAACACAAGAACTCCAAGCAGAGCTAATTTTAGTAGAGTTTATGGAATCTCATCCAGATTTGGCGAAGAATTTTTCGAAGGGCGACAGAGTTGCTGTTGAGGAAAAGTGAAAAGAGCTAACGACGCTGCTAAATGCAAAAGGGGCGCCCCAAAAAGATGTTAATGGATGGAAAAAAGTAAGTATTTGGTCAAATATTAAAATAAATATTTTTAAGTTGTCTTTTTTCAAGATATGGTCTGACTGGAAGGGGTGCATTCGGAAAAAGGTTGCCCATAACATTCTAGAATCGAGGGCAACAGGAGGTGGACCCTTTAATAAGCATGTACTGACGAACAACGAAGTATGTGTTGCAAGAACTTGTGGAATTTTTGCAGCCGTTGAGGGCATAAACCATTATAGAAGCTTTGGGACAATAGCGCTATCGAATCTGAGGAAGAACGTCCCCAAACAAGTAGGGAAGCGGTGGCTACCCCGAGAGCTGCAAAAAGACCACGAGTGTTAACGCAGGACAGCCTTCAGACGTGTATGGCAACGCAATCTACTTGTATGGAGAAAATATTCACCACTTTAGATAACATTTGCGAAAACCAACACAAGATTGCAAAATCGCAAAAAGATGTAAGGGAAGAGATTCGACGACTTTGTCGTCCTATTGAGAAACAAAATGAGTTGCTGGCAGAGCAAAATCGCTTGAAGACTCAAAGTATAGAGCAAAAGCAAAGTCATTACCTCAAAATGGAGCAGTTGCAACATGAAACAGTTAAAATTAAAATTAAAATGCTTGAGATAGAGACTAAAAAATAAATATAAAAGAATCTTATTGAACTGTTATGTATATATTAACTTTTAATATGAATAAATTTTATGTTTCATAATATTAAATTTCTAGCAATAGAGTCTCTTATATTTCTGCCAACACATATAAACTTTTGTTTTCCTCATTTTCAGCAATTTCCCTATCAATTGGATTGTTTTCTAATACGCTTTGTCTTTCAATGTCATCTATGTATGAAAAGAACATGTTTAAAAACTATTTTTAAAAAAATTTTAAAAAACAATGTTTTTTAAAATCATAAATTTTAATTTTTTTTTTTTTATTAATATAAGCCAGCAAATATTTACGCACAGGATACATGTAAGTTCATTATTCTGAATTACCCTCAAAATGTCAAAACAAAATTAAAAGTGTTTCGTTATCATTATGCACACACTAGAAAGCGTTTAGTTATTATCATTGCCAAAAAATAATCAGTGGCGCCTGGTGGCACCTGCAATTGATTAAAACTGAAAGAGACGCTATTAAGGAACACGTTGATACTAGTTTCTGACCGTAGGTAAATGTAGCTCAACTTGCAGATCCAAGAATATGAAGGAATATGATTTTTTTTTTTTTCGTAAAATTAATTATAAATAGATACTCAAATGCTTCACAGCCTTTGTTCTTCCGGTTAAAATATATAAAAATATCGTACCCTAAATGAAAAATAAAAAATTGGAAGTCGGCTCAAGCAAAAGGAAAAAAAACCACCTTGGGCTTTGAAGTTTTTTCTAAGTCAGTTCAATACTATAAAAAACAATGTTTTTTAAAATCATAAATTTTAATTTTTTTTTTTTTTATTAATATAAGCCAGCAAATATTTACGCATAGGATACATGCAAGTTCATTATTCTGAATTACCCTCAAAATGTCAAAACAAAATTAAAAGTGTTTCGTTATCATTATGCACACACTAGAAAGCGTTTAGTCATTATCATTGCCAAAAAATAATCAGTGGCGCCTGGTGGCACCTGCAATTGATTAAAACTGAAAGAGACGCTATTAAGGAACACGTTGATACTAGTTTCTGACCGTAGGTAAATGTAGCTCAACTTACAGATCCAAGAATGTGAAGGAATATGATTTTTTTTTTTTTTCGTAAAATTAATTATAAATAGATAATCAAATGCTTCACAGCCTTTGTTCTTCCGGTTAAAATATATAAAAATATCGTACCCTAAATGAAAAATAAAAAATTGGAAGTCGGCTCAAGCAAAAGGAAAAAAAACCACCTTGGGCTTTGAAGTTTTTTCTTAGTCAGTTCAATACTATAAAAAAATTATACTTTTGACATATCTATAAAAAAAAAACTGTAAGTCGGAGTTTAGTAATTCTTTTTGATTTTATTGTTGGTTCTATTCTGGAATTTAGAAATACCATTAAACATTGCGTAGGTGGTATGTTGCAAATTTGACTTTCTTCCGCTAAATCCCCAGTGTGCGGCGCCGCCAGACGAAGTGGCTCGGTTGCTACCATCACTCTGCAACACAGACAGATTGTGGATCAAAAGTTCAACATATCAATAAAACCATAACAACAAGTAAAGATTTAGATGAGAAAGTAAATGCTTTCGAAGTTAGTTGATGAACAAATTTAAAGCTTCATCTCTTGTCACTTATGGTAAAACCACTTATCCCACCAGATGGAATGAAGATTTAAGTCAACTTAAGAAAATAACAAGAGACATTTTCAACATCTGCAACAAATACAAGTACTTTAAACCTTACAAGGATTGTCTTAGGGAATACAAGAATCAATCAGAGAAGCTCAGACAGATGCTTGAAAAGATTTCTGTAGCTCTATTGAATCAGCCAAAGATACGGCTAGATTAAGCAAGCTTTTATCCAAGGAACACTCCTGTCGGGGAATGAACCAAATCCTCGGCCGGTACATTAGACTATCTCATGAACACATTTCCCAGGTAATACAAACTATGTTGAGAACAATGTCAACACAATACAATTAACCACATTGTATCCCCAGATAGAATTCTATGGGCGCTGAAAAACTTCGAAGCATACAAAGCAGCCGGCCCGGGTGGGACATTCCCTGCCAGACTGTGGAATACTCGAGAAACGACGATTCCATGGCTAGAGGTCTTTTCAAAAAAAGTCTTATGCATATTAAAAGTCTGGGGTATATTCCAAAAAGATGCATAAGGCTTTTGACTACAAAGCTGATAGACGCGGTCATGATATAGCGAAAGACTACAGACCCAACAGTCTATTCTCAAAACTCTAAAATTTGCCTATCTCATCCCAACATGCCTATCAAAAAGGAAAATCTACAGATACAGCTCTTCAAGAGGTTGTAAGTACGATAGAGAAAAGCATACAATACACACAATACTCACTTCTCGCCTTTCTCGACATAGAAGGTGCCTTTAACAACGTTAACACTCCAATTACTGATGCCCTTAACACGTTAGGCATGCATATTGGTGTCAACGACTAGATGAACAACATGCTTAAAACTAGAATAATCATCGGAGTAGTAATGGGTAGTATCACAGCCAAACACTCTGCCAACAGGGAAACTCCACAGGGGGAATTTTATCCCCTCTGCTGTGATTATTAGTTGTCAGTCATACGAGTATATGTATGCACTTTCCAAGTTCGACAGAAAGGGAATTAAAGCAGTGGCGTGTGCGGATGATATAGTAATTATAGTTTCAGGAATGTTTCCAACATTAATCAGCGAGATTATGCAAGGAACTTTAGGATTACTTAGCAACAGACCACAGACTGCGGTTTAAGGGTAAACTAGAGCAAAACAGAACGGATGCTATTCACTAAGAAAATCAAGATACCAGACTTAAATTTACCAAAATTAAACGGACTTAGTCTTATAATACGTTCACATATAAGTAGATGATCAAGCTTTTCGTGCTTAACTCTCAGTCCGTAATTAAAAAGCGGGATTTCCCATACAAAATTTCTCTCCGAGATTATAAAAAAACCTAGATAATAACCATACTTTTTGACATAAAACCCTGTGTTTTTTGTGTAATAGATCATTATTTTTACGCGTGTAAAGAAAAACGTCGAAGCAAAAACTGAATAAAATGGATGCCGACAAAGAAAACAGGTAGACATAATTATAATAAAATGTTTGTAAGGTATTATTAACTATGCATTCATATAACAGAAAAAAATGTTGTGTCCATAAACGTATGGTGACGTAATATATGTAGAATACAGGGTGAAGAAAGCTAGTATATATACATATAATATAATATAAACACTTTACATGTATAAGAGAATGTTGGGTGGAAAATGGGGTCTTCATCAAAAGTTATCCAATTAATCCTACACAGACATTGTAAGACCGATAGTAACATATGCGGCACTAGTCTGGTGGCCTGCTATGGAAAAGAAATACAACCACACCAAGCTAAACACGATACAAAGATCAGCATGTATCTAAACCACAGAAGTGCTTAGCAACAGTCCTACTGAAGCGCTTAACCTGCTAATATATCTGTTACCATAAGACTTAGACATAAAACCAATAGCCACATGTTTAACATTGACAATCAATACCTAACCATCGACCGCTGAATAGGGTCGTCTTTTGCAGAAAATGTGTCCTACTCGCAAACACGGATATATTCTTATAGTGCTATAACGTTGCCAGACACGAAAGGATATTTTAATATTTTTACCACCAAAGATATCCAGTCCGTCGTCGTAAGCACTAACCTGTTTTAATTACTTTCGATTTATCGCAATTAAGCCACCAGCCATTGTTGGTGTTTAAAATCTTCCCCTTTCTTCAAAGTGCTTTTAGGCAAAGTGATCCATTTGTAATGTACCCCCAATTGAAGCCACCACGCACCAAAGGACTTGCGTTGCATTCAAACTTATCGTGACTAATAAAATCCATAACCGGTAGTGCTATAGTTTAGTTTTCTTGCTTCACTATATGGAGAAGAAGTTCAGCCCTCTGCTGGTTGACTTCAATATGTGAGCCTAGGAAAACAAGCACATCGCCCTCCGCAGCATCTACTCCTACCTACGTGAAGGTATAAATCCCTCACTAGCTGCACTAAGATCTGAAACATGCATTGAAACACATACGACAAAAATATTACATATTCGTAACAACTTTTTAAAATACTTATGCATAAACCTTTTTGATTTTGTTGAACATCATTTCTAACTGGAGGTGGATTTATCAAATGTTCCTTAAAAATGTAAGAAACAATGAAATATGTAAAGAAGGAGAGTTCGCCGTGGCACAAATTTTTTACAGAAGTCGCAGAAGTACCAAATTCGTCCAAAGCGAATAAATTAGATTTTCTGAAAATATCACTTTATATAGGCACGCCTTGACTCTACTGCTCGCACGGTCGATGCTGCTGCTTCCAATGCTGCTGTTATGTCTTCATCTTATGATAGCGTCGCTTGTCAAGTTAATGGTACTCACACTCACCAACGTAAACGTACGTTCCATGCCAGCTGACACGAATAAACTCATGAGGGCCCCATGTAAAGGAAAACCACCACCAGTTCCGTTCTTTAGTATTGTATCGTGTACGTGGGTACATGAAAAATTTTGGATTGTTCCGTGAAAACGTGTCAGCTGATTGCAACCACCACACAATGTTTCCAAGCAGTACATTTCCAAATCATTTCCAAAATAAACTTAAAAAAATTTTAATTTTGATTAAAATAACTTAAAAACAATTTTGAATAAGGTCAGTTATAGGTAATTGAACTATTTGCATTTGTTGGTTTTTGGCTTTGGTTTATTAAACTGCAGATGTGATGATGTGACATCTGTTTCATGGACTCGTTGAAAATAATTAATTTCAAAATAGGATCTGCGAAGAAATATTCGTTATATTACCAGAATGTGCGCGGAATGCGCACTAAATCTGCACATTTATATCGCTATGTCATAACTAAGACAAGGCAGCATGAA
>JAYXIM010009841.1:0-13000 GCA_037575425.1 Anastrepha fraterculus | reverse complement strand
CGACTTTAGACTCTGGAAAACGCTCTAAATGTTGCTGAGAAATTTGCATATTCTTCTGGTTTTGTTCCATTGTTAGCGAATGCGGCAGCTGTTGTGCACACAACTTTCTGAAAGCCAATACTTCAGTCAAAATATCGCTTGCACTGCCCAATAAGATGCCTAGGGCTCCTACTTAATCTCTTTCAGTCACTTGACAAGTTTTCATTCCCTATATTTTTTCTAAGAGTTCTGGCGTTATTGCTGTTTTTGGACGTCCTTGACGTGGATCGTCTTCAAGGCTTGTATGGCCACGTTTAAACTCAGCAACCCATCTTTCAAATGTACTAATTGACGGCGAAAAGTTCTTATACTAACTCAACATTCGTTCATGAATTTTCTTGACTTTTATACCTTCCGAAAATACAAAATTCAATCATTGCACGGACTTGATTTTTTCGATTGTAGGAAATACTGTGACACGTCGATACTAAATGGCTTGTAAACAAAGAATGGTTTGACACATTGAAATGAAACTTTACCTACGTTCATATGAAGAGCCTACCAACATAACAAAAAAAAAAAACAGAAGAAATTTAGGCTATGCAGTAGCAATGCGCTCTCTGTAATCGGACTTATTGAACAACCTAGTATAAAACCCCATCAAAAATATCTACAAAATTTCGAATTATCCTAACAAAACAATTATACTCCTCAGTTATGAAGTCAACTAGTGTTGAAAAGCTTTTGAAATGCAAGCGCACAAAAAATGTTTATTGAAAAATTTGCATATAAATTTGGTTTAATATTAAAAAATTTCCCAACCCTGCGCTTATGAGTAGAAAAAATTAAAAAAAAAAATTAAATATGCTCCTTCCATTTTGTTTTTTAATAGTTTCAATTGCATGTAGTAATAAAATACAGCTGTAATATTCAACGAAAAATTATGCAAAATACGAGCAGCAAAAAAGTAACTTCACCGCTATTTATGCTGAGTTCTGTAACACTTGCATTAAAACAACAAAAACTTTTCGCATGTCATTACAATACGCGTAAGCAGCAGGAATGCTCTTTTCTCCGCCATGCTCATACAGTGAGTCACAATGAAAGTCGTACACTTCAAAATATTTGTATCACTTTGGACAAGTATTCGAAAATAGTATTTACAAATTGCAGTGAAAAGCAGATATCGCTTGAAAATTTAAATGGTTCAGCCTTAGTTGGCACTGTGGGTGACCAGCTAGCAATCATCATTTTTCCATTTATTAAGTTTTGGCAGCTGCTAAAGTAAACAATACGAGTGGTGCCTTTTATATGTCGGGATTTGGCAACCCTGGTGTTACAATCTGGCAACTGACAGCTGTATCGCAAAGTTTGATATTTTTTGGCTTTTACGTACTCAGAACGTTTTGAAATACCAGCGCTGTTTGTGTTGTTTACAGTAACTTAAAAGATTCATCTCGGTCCAAAAATGGAATTAAATCGTGAACATTTTCGTGCGATTATTTTTTACAACTTTCGACGCGGATTAACTCAGCAACATTGCATGGATGAACTTAATTCATTTTTTGGCGATGAAGCTCCATCAAAGACCAGTGTTTATCGATGGTATGGTGAATTCAATCGTGGTCATAGTTCACTCCAAGACGAATTTCGTGAAGGTCGTCCAAAATCAGTTGTTGTTCCGAAAACCATTGATGCTGTGCGCGAACTGATATTGCAAGAACGTCATGTGACCTATCGTGAGATTATGACAGTCTTAGGCATTAGTGGGACCAGCATACATTCAATATTGCATAAACATTTGACTGTCAAAAACATTTGTTCGCGTTGGATCCCACACAATTTGTCAATCGCTCAAAAACAGGCTCGTGTCGATTGGTCGAAGGAAATGATCAAAAAATACGATGATTAATTATGGATTTACGCGTATGAGCCCGAAAGTAAACAGCAGTCGACTGTATGGGTGTTTCAAGATGAGCCAAACAATGGTCGCCTGTTTTTTCGGAAAAACTGGACATGTCGCAACCGTACCACTAGAACAACGCAGACCAGTAAATTCTGAGTGGTACACAACCATTTGCTGTCAGTTGTCTTCCAAGAAATTAGGAAAACCAATCGCCAAAGACGGATCACTCTTCACCAGGACAATGCGAGCTCTCACACATCGGCTCAAACAACTGCATTTTTGAGCACCCAAAACATCGAATTAATAGGTCATCCGCCGTATAGTCCTGACTTGGCACCGAATGACTTCTTTTTATTCCCGTACGTAAAAAACAAACTGAGAGGTCAACGTTTTTCGACACCTGAAGAAACGATTGCGGCATTCAGAATGCATGTTTTGGAGGTACCTCATTCAGAGTGGCAAAAGTGCTTCGACAATTGGTTCAAACGCATGATCTTCATGGAGAATATTTTGAAAAACAATAAAGTGATTTTCGATGATTTGTTTTTGTTCTCTAACCCCGACATATAAAAGGCACCCCTCGTAACATCCAGCCGTATCTTCCACACTGGAGCTCCAGGAGTTTTAGATGATGATGGAAATATTCAGTACGCCTAGCCATTTCATGATGCAACTTTCCACGATTGCCGAACCTGTCGAAATTATTTAAGAATACCAAAATTTCAGCGCAGTTGCAAGTATGGAGATCCGGCTTGTGAGCAAAAAATCATTTTCGCATTCCCTTTTTGGCTCAGGTCCAAGAAAAATTTACATTATTTGAACAGAACAGAAGCCAAAAGTATTCGACCACCGATTGACGGCTTGATTTGGATTATGTGATTTTTCAAAAAAACCCTATTTTTTGGCTTTTCTTAAAGTAGATATATTCAAAAACATTTTAAAAAAATTTAACTTAAGATCTTGAAAATTTACGAAGTTATACCCAATACAATAAGTACAGGTAGTGAGTTACAACGGCCAATGAAAACTTTAAACGCGTTTTTCTCAAAACGACTTTTCTAAACACGTTGGCCTCGATTTCTCGAAGACTTATGAACCGATTTTAATTTTTTTTTTTTATTTGTGTACATGTATTGGCTACAGTCGTACATAACCGTTTTTAAAAATTCCAAATATTATTATTTTTTCAAGCCTTTCGAAAACAAAAAAAGGGTAAAAACACAAACACATTTTTAAAACCTGCACCATTTTCTCAAAAAACAAAAATATAAAAAACCGCCACGTACGGCGATAGCCATTGATGTATAGATTAAGAATTTGGTCTTTTGCTTTCAGATGATTTTTCACCGCTGTATCGTGGCCACCAGGGTGCATCAGTTTTTTATGACGTCATTGCATTAATATTAATAAGAATTGTACCTTTTAATATTTTTAAATAAAAATTGTGTCAGTATAATTGAATATATGTTAAATAAATTACAATTTGTCCGATCCTCAAATAATCATCCCTACTTATAAAAAAATTCATGAAAATTACTTAATTTTCCCGCGTTCACAGTGGTGTTCCCCCTTAAAAACAATTTTTCAAAGTCCGCGGGCTCAAAAAATAAATAGAAAACAATCGAAATTTTCCTACGCTACCTCTTGAGAATGCATGATATCTGGGGATTTGCAAGTATGTTCATCTAAAGACCTGCAAGCCAGAGAGTTAAAGCAGACTTTTTTTTTCTTTCAACGCCCGTATGAAAATTTTTGATATAGCAATTTTTCACCAATTTTTCTAACTCCAATTTTATTGCAGCATATTTTCTGTTTATTTAATTTGAGTGTCAAAATGTAGTTCGTAAAACATTTATTAATGGAAAATACAAAAACAAATATACAAAAAAAAAGGTGCGTGTAACGTAGTACACATAACAGAAGTGAAACTTTCAAGGCAGACAAAGAAAGAGGGAAGAGACCCGAGAGAGAATGAGAGAGAGACAGAAAGAATATATATCTAAATAAATTCACAACATTTGCAGAGAATACAAATCGACAAAATTTACAAAAAACGGAGAAGGGTCGACCGGTGTAGGTAAACGGCGGACACAAACCGGTGCAGCGATTCCAGCACCGCAGCAACGGCACATATTACCGCAAGGCAATACCAATAAATCCGACGCCGGAATGGATAGCACCTTATAGTACGCACAAGCACTAGCCAGGAAACGGATATAAGTGCCAAAAAATAGGCACCAAAAAAAAAACGCCAAAAAATGTCGGACCAAAAAACGCCTCAAACAGTAGGCACCAAGGAAATATAACGCCAAAAAGTAGGTACCAAAAATATATTGCCTACAAGTTTGCACCAATAAACAGGCGCCAAAAAGTAGGCAGTGTGTAGCCTAAAGTGTATCTAAGTTATATACAAGGTATAGCTCTCTCTCTCCTTTTCTTCTACGTTATATCTTTTTTCTCTCTTGCGGAACGAAAATGCCCAAAACGTTGCATGGCCTTGAATTTTACCCTCCATTCTCGCTCGTCCATCGACCCCTAAGAAGTTTCACTTCAAAAATTACTTTAACTAACTTCAAATTACCGTTCAATATGAGAAATATGTGAAGTGTCTGATTTGCATTGTGCCACACTGTAGTTCGTCAAATATTCTGATATGGCAGTTCGAAAAAACTTTATTTACGTAACTCATTACATGCTCCAACTATTACATATGCATTTACGAGTAAGTACGTACACACACACATAGCACGGTGCATACTTATGTTGAAATAATAATCATTATTTTGATTCGACTGCCAATGCTGACTTTACCAAACCTCTGCCAAATTAAATATGTGAAAATATGCAGTAGAATCAACAGTAGCTGAAGTGTAGAGCTCAATGCAATGCTAGAGCAAACATATAAACATATCATTAAATAAAAATATTTTTGTAAAGTTGCAAGTCTAAATGCGCTTGCATCCGAAAAAAGGGAACTGTGAAGGAAAACACTACGCAAACAACAGAGGGAGAAGAGAGCAAATTCGAATACCTACAGAAGCGTTTGACTCTGAAAGAAAACAACATTGGGTATTTATATACATATTTGGTCCTACACACATACATATGCACATATTATGCATGTGTGCACACAACTTCAGCGCTCCTTAAACATATTATTAACGCTAAATATAAACACAAAGCACCGCGAAAGCAAACAGAAGTTCCTGAGGTGACTGACAGCCTGGCTGTCTGGGGCTGTCTGGCATGGCGCCCAACTTCGCGCTTCCTCGCAATAAAGACTCATCGAATATGTTTGGCAATTTTGTTGCTCTATCGCCGCGCAACCCTTTGATCGCGCAGTGGGCTAGACAAAGTGTCGCCATTTCAAAGGAGGATGCAACTAAAGCCATTGAATTGTGGTTCATGACACTTGCGGAACTACCCAGGAAACATCTTCGTGGCGCTGCAAATTTATAAATCCCATTTAGGCAAGAAACTGGGACACAAGAAATGGAGAAATGCCAGAAAAATGATGATTAAAATGTTTGGACAATTTTATTGTGCAGGCTCGTAGGTCGTATATTGAAGTTTTAGGCACTTTATGATTTGTGATTTATTAAAAAAATTAAAAATCTTTTTAGCTAAAAATTTCGAAATATATTTAAATACACTGAAAAAAAGGGTTTTCCAATAACAGGTGTTATTTTGAATAGGATTGCGGTATCGAGAGATGATTAACGATTTTTTATGACCGGAATTGGGTGTTATTGATCTAGACAACGTTTATTTTCAACAAGACAGCGCTACGTGCCACTCACGCAACGAAACCATTGATCTTTTACGAGAAAAGTTTCCAGACCGTGTTATCTCCCTAAGAGGTGATGACAATTGGCCACCGAGATCTTTTGATTTAACACCTTGCGACTTTTTTCTTTGGGCCAGGCGCTTCGTGATCTTCGCAGTTACTTTCTATGTGGTGCAACCATACATTAGAACGGATTTTATGTTCCAGTTGAAGAAGCGCATGTTGGTGTAAAGGCTGATACAGTTTTTTTGCCACAATGGAGCGATCCTCGCTCGAAAGACGATTTGGCTTTGTTAATTCCTTATTCGACATCCACATCAGAACAGTCATATGCAGTAGCCATGCAGGGAAGGTAGCGAAGGTCACACAGCTTGTATGCGAGCAAGCAGATATCACAGCCAGGTATCTGAAGAATGTGTTGCTAATCTGCCATTGGATGCACCTCTGTTGGTTTTCGTTGCTAAAGGCAGCACTCAAGACGCCTTCGATGACAAGAAGGAAGAGAATTGGGGACAGGATGCAGCCCTGATCGTACATCACTTAGCACGTGAAAAGTGTTCCGATAGTTTTTTTTTTAAGAAGGACACAGGAACTTGCGTCCTTGTAGCTTCCTTATGAGTGCAACAAGTTTTTCAGGGATACCTTTTCTCCTCAGCGCAGTTCAGGTGATCTACCGCTTCACACTTTCAAAGACTTTTTCAAAGTCGATAAATAGTAGATGCAGAATAGATTTAAATTCACAAGATTGCTCGATGACAATTCTGGCGGTATTTATTTGGTTGGCACAGGAGGAGCCACTGCGAAAATCGGCTTTGCAAGAGCTAATAGTTGCTTCCAGGTTTGTTTTAGCCGGTTGAGAATTATACGCCCAATAAGTTTAGCTACTGCGGGGAGCACGCAAATACCTCTCCAATTGTTGTAGTTTTAAGGCCGCATTCTTTCACTAGCTTTACCATAATCTCTCTTTCCATTCTCGCGGAAAAGATTCTTGTTCTCAGACAGCTGTTATAATAGGAGATAGAATTTCCACGGATAGGGCGATGTCATTTTTATAGAGCTCAGCAGGAATGTATAGCAACTATCCCGGCAGCCTTGCCATTCGATGTCAATTATTTTATTGCAGCAGAAATTTCCGTGTGGGTGTAACTTGTCTCCCATCGATGCGTCCGCAGGTGGCGAATAGGGGAAAGCTCGGTAGATATACAGGGTAGGTGAGAAATAAAATACCACCCGCGGACAAAAACACCTGCTTAGAGGTATAGGTGTATTTCTGGTACTAAGTTAGGGCAGGCGAGCTAGCAACCGTCAAATTCATTCCCTCGGATACCGTTGACAACCTTCGCCTATTATAAGAATATGCAGTCTTAATTTTTATATTTGCCTCAAGTTTCGCTTCACGAAGTGTTACGAGTGGTCAATACTATTTTACGCAATGAAAATATGGGCACTTAAAACCGCTGACTTGAACAGATCAGAAGTGCTCTACAGAAGAATTTTGAGACTGCCATGGAGGAATGACTTTCCTAGTAAGGAACTACTACAGCGAATGAATCAAAGTAGGCATCTTTTAACCAAAATTAACCCTAGGAAATTAACGCGTTTAGGTTGTTAGGTAGGTGAAATGGTTGAAGTGCCGGTCTGGCACTCCTCAAGTAGCACTAAAGCGCCATTTTGATAGCATTATGAGACCTCCAATAGGAAGATATCTACAGCCAGCCAGAGCTATTGATATAATGGAGAAGATTGAATGGATTAGCGCACTGCCCAAGGCTGTCGAAGAAAGGAGCGCCCAGTGACCTTAGTCTTCTAGCTGCCAAACCCGGACATTTACAGAGGAAATGCTCAACAGTCTCCTTCTATGAAAGGTCCCCACAGCTTCTGCAATGGGAATTAAATGGGTTAAATGGCCTACCTTTTCCGCGTGTGTGCCGATCACCCAGTGACCGGTAAACACAGCTACAAGTTTAGAAATTGAAAGGCGAGCTGTCCAAAGGACTTTCTGAGTCCTTCGTATATTGTATTGGGGCCAAAGAGTTTTCGATATAGCACATGAAGGAATGGAGCTCATCTTTTCTGCGCTTTGTTGAGAAATAATTTGTGTAGTTCCCCTTTAACAACTGTTAGGGGGATGCCGATGACTGGGTAGGAGGCCAATTCAGTCCCCTTCAACGCAAGTTCATCAGCAATTTGATTTCCCTCTATGTTCCTATGTCCAGGAATCCAGATCAGAGAAATGTTACCGGTACACCCAAGAGACTTGATCTCCTCCTCACACGAGTTTGCTTGGTTGGTTGGTTTAAAGGAGACCCCGCATCGGAGTGCCACGTAGACCGCAAGTTGGGTCCGTTGTGTTGCCCTAGAGCTCGCTATATTATATGATTTCCCCACCTAACCGAGATTTTTATTGTAGATTTTGGTCAAAGATATTTACTTTAGCCGCTTTCCTTGATATTGAAGGGGCCTTTAACAATGTCGAAGGGGGGCAATTACTGCAGCACTCACTGATCTTGGGGTAGAACCGGGCTTGGTAGGCTTCATTGGCAAAATGCTAAATAGCAGAATCATTGAAGCGGAACTAGGAGAATCGGTGCTCAGGAGATTGGTAAGTAGAGGTACACCGCAAGGCGGAGTCCTCTCACCGTTTCTATGGAACGCAGTTGTAAATAAACTTCTGTTAATACTGGAATCGGTGGGCTGTAAGGTGATAGCTTACGCCGATGATGTTGTCATTGCTGTCTCTGGTAAATTTGTATCTACATTAAGAGACCTAATACAAAATGCTCTAGAAATACTTTCTAGGTGGGCAGGAAAGTGTGGTCTAGGAGTCAACCCAGACAAAACACAACTTATATTGTTCACTAGGAAGCACAAAATCCCTCAACTAAGTCCAATTATGCTCAAGGGGAAGCTCTTGTGATTTCGGAAGAAACCAAGTACTTGGGACTAATCATAGATAGGAAGCTGACTTGGAAGTCAAACATCTTAGAAAGAGTCAGAAAAGCGAACCTAGCTTTTTATGCCTGTAAGAGAGCTTTAGGTAAGACCTGGGGAATTAAACCTAAGGTTGCTCATTGGCTTTACACTGCTGTCGTCAGACCCATTCT
Organism: Anastrepha fraterculus; assembly: GCA_037575425.1. Lineage (NCBI taxonomy): Eukaryota > Metazoa > Arthropoda > Insecta > Diptera > Tephritidae > Anastrepha > Anastrepha fraterculus. The sequence goes on along the minus strand of JAYXIM010009841.1, from coordinate 4,224 downwards.
TCTATATGGAAATGTTGTCTGGTGGTGTGCTATGCAGAAAAAAACCTATTCTAATTTATTGAATAAGGTGCAGAGATCAGCGGAATTAGCAATATGTGGCGTCATGAAAACCACGCCATCCATGGCCTTGGATATCATACTACATCTGCCACCCCTAGATCTCTTCTGCAAATACTTAGCGGCCTGCTCCGCTGTAAGGCTCAAAGCGAGCTCACAATGGAAGACTGTCACACAGGGACATTCGACCATCTTAGACTCCTACACGGATATACCCAGTGACTGCGATTATCATCCTCCCATTCTCTGCTTCGAAAGGAATTTCTTAATGAAAATCCCTTCTAGACTGGAATGGTTGGAAGAAGATCCAACACCCAACACACCCGTTAAGATCTACACGGACGGGTCTAAAATGGATACCGGTGTAGGATCAGGGTTATTTTGCGAAGAGCTTTCTATTAGTGAATCCTTTAAACTACCGGATCACTGTAGTGTTTTTCAAGCGGAAATAAACGCTATTCATGAAGCCTTAAAATGGCTAAAGATAAACAGAATATCATCAACGGATATCTGCATTCTATCAGACAGCCAAGCTGCCCTACGAGCCCTGGATGCATTCCAAACAACATCAAGGAGTGTCCTACGTTGTCGCCAATCTCTAAATGAGATGGCCAAACAATATCGTATAATCTTGTGCTGGGTTCCAGGCCACAGAGATATACCAGGGAACTGTAGGGCCGACCAACTTGCAAGAGAAGGTACCTGTTTGCCAGACATAAGTAATTTTATGGAGATACCTCTCGCAACTTGTAAGCTTCTCATTAAGGACGCACTAATCAATTCTGCAAATCAAAGATGGATTAGCGCTAACACCTGTGAAATTGCTAGGCAAACATGGCCAAGGCTAAATTTACGTCTGTCCAAGAGCATTACAAAACTGAATAGACTTCAAATCAGGACCTTAGTAGGGGCCCTCACAGGACATTGTCTCATAGGAAATCACGCAAGGAGATTAGGCGTTTACACGCATGATTTCTGTCGTAGCTGCAGAAATGAGGAGGAGTTGGAAACAATTCAACACCTTTTTTGCACATGCCCAGCTCTAGCCAGAAGCAGGAACCGATTTTTAAAATCCTACTTCTTAACGAATATAGATAATCTATACATTTTAGGTATCAACAACCTTTTACGCTTTGTCAAAAGCTCAGGATGGTTTAATATGGAGAGGGAAATGTAGCTCAGCCCCCGCGGCTTCACAACGGACCCATTTCGTGGTCTAAGTGGCATCGTTGTCTCTATGTGCGATGCGGCTGCCAAACCTAACCTAACCTTGGTCAAAGATATTAATTCGTTTCGAGAATTTGATGAGAGATTCGATTTTCAGGTTCGAGAGTACTGAAAGATTGTAAATAGTTGGAGAGCCTAGAAGAGCGAGTCGACTTCTGGCTAGACCGGGACAACTGCACAGCACAGGTCGTTTTGAGGAACCCCGAGCCGACGTGCGTGAGTGCCCAAAAGGCAGTGGCCGGTGATAAGAGATATTATATGCCTTAGTTAGTGTTTCGAAAGACTTATAAGGGTTTTTGTCTGTTTCAGATTGTAGGATGGCCAGATTTGTCTGGTCGTATCGCGAGTAGTTTCCACTCGCCACCTCCGATCAGCAATGTTGTGAAATTCTCGATCAATGAGCAATTTACATGTTGAGAGCGGAATGTGGATTGTGGGTAAGTTACTAACATTTGATTGCGCAGCTCCAGCTCTTGCAAGCTCATCAGCTTTGCAGTTACCTTCGAATCCACTGTGACCCGGTATCCATATAACTTGGACAGAATTCTGAACAATTATCTCGTTAAGAGATGAGAGACAGGATCGAATAGGGAACAAGTGAAGCAACGTATTTAGAGCCTTAGTAGGTGTTGTACTTAAGCATCCTGTTATCAGGAGGCAGGCTGTTCTTTGGGCTCGATCAATTGTGGCTACTCTACACCGTTTTTCGAGTGCTGTCCACCATACAACCACACCGTAGAAGAGTATCGATTTGATGATCGAGGTACATATCCAGTAAATGATCCGAGGGGAAAACCCCCAGGTTTTGCCTATAGCTTTCTTACAAGTATAACGAGCTATGAAAGCTTTTTAACATTTGTTTTCGATGTTCAATTTCCAACTCAACTTTCTATCTAGAATAACTCCAAGATATTTAGCTGAATCAGATAGGAGTAATGATTCCCCTTTTAAAGTTATTGTTTGCAGTGGAGGAGATTGTTGTTTCCGAGTTTACTCATCTCGTTCTGCACCATGGTGTCGTCAGAGCCATGACTATCGGCTTGACTATCGGCGAAAATGTTAATATCTCCCTCGCTCCCGCGTTCCTTAAGCATTTTGCATAGCTGCAGGATCGCAAAGACTTCTGGTTGAAAAACACTAGCAGTATTCGGCAGTTTAGGAGATAGATAAATTAGCTGATTTAGAGAAAACCCCTGCTCCCACTCCCGATTCCATCTCGGAACCGTCAGTGAAGACAGACGTGCAATCTTCGATCTGTCTATTTGAAAATACGACCCTCAAACTCTAGTTTGCGGATAAAGAGATATGTTCGAAGTTCAGAGAAATACGGTGTTAACTGACCGAAAATGCTACCATGTCTCTTGAGAGATTGCATCCAGAGACCCATCTCCTTTAATCTGATTGCATTTTGAGCTGCAAAGGAAATTGCGTAAAAGTCAATGCGAAGTAAGTGCAAAATGATATTCAGGGCAGTACTGGGATGAGTTTTGCATGCTCCGGTGTTGCCAATGCATGCAGTCCTTAGCACCCACCTCAGTTTAGTGGTAGTATAGTCCTTCCTAAGGCAAAACCACTGTGTTGTAAAGCCACAGCACGACCTGTGACTTGAATCCCAATTTTTTACCGAACATAGATTTGCAGGAGTAAAAGGCTACACTGGCCTTCTTTAGCCGATTTTCAATGTGTAGCTTCCAATGGAGTTTGGAGTCAAGTATCACTCCAAGATACCTAACTTCCGATGAGAGCGGGAGAACGTGATTGTTTAATTTGGGAAGCCGAAAGGGTGGACGTTTATATTTTCTGGTAAATATCACCAGCTCCGTTTTGTCAGAGTTGACTCGGAGGCCGCAAGTGACAGCCCAGCGACTCAGTACAGCCAGCGGTTACCTTTCCAAAATCTCAGACATGACTGAGGGAAACGGTGGCGATGCCATCAGGACCAAGTCATCGGCGTATGCTACTACCTTAACCCCACCCTTATTTAGCATTATCGGAACTTCGTCAATAGCAACTAGCCAAAGTAGAGGCGAAAGGACACCTCCCTGTGGCGTTCCCCTGTTAACGAATCTAGTGACTTTAGCCCCTCTTGCGAGCGAGATCCAGAGAAGGTTGGGCCTTCTCACCTCTAGTCTATCTAACGCAGTGATAAATGAGTCCGCGCTGATGCTATTAAGGCCGCCAAAGTGAATTGTTTGCATTCAAGAGATTTTCCCACAGTCCCTACGACCTCGTGTAAGGCTGATTCCGTGGATTTCCCTTTTAGGTTAGCATGTTGCGCTGGAGAAAATTTGGACTCTAGGTGCTCTCGGATATGATAATCAATCAATTTTCAAACACTTTTAGGATAAATGAGGTAAGACTTATAGGTCTAAAGTCCTTGGCTGAGTCGTAACCCCTACTCCCTGTCTTGGGTATGAAAACAACCCTCGTTCTCTTCCAGTTGGCGGAGACGTGATTAAGAGCGATACACCCCAAGTAGATTTCTTGCAGGACAGGAACCACCGAGGTACTTGTTTTCTGAAGCATCACAGGCCAGATATCGTCAGAACCAGAAGATTTAAAAGGAGAAAAACTATTTATTGCCCACGTGATTCTGTCGACTGACAGAATAGATTCCAGGGAAACATCGAGTAGCCCTACCTGTCGACTCGTGTCGACAATGTCATGTGAACTAGAATTCTCCGGAAAGTGATTATTCACCGGGATAGTCAAAGATTCTTCTGCAGATTCAGCCCACTCCCCGTCCTCTCTTTTTACAAGAGTTCTGCAGGAGTGGTCTCTCGAAAGGATCTTGCTTAGCCTGGCAGAATCCTTCACGGATTCAATGGACTCGCAGTACTCCTTCCAGGAGTTGCGTTTCGCATATTTAACGGCTTTTTTGTATTCATTCAAAATTACTCCTAGAAGGTAAAGTCGATGAAAAGGGGTCGGGTGAAAACA
>JAYXIM010009777.1:0-34182 GCA_037575425.1 Anastrepha fraterculus | reverse complement strand
TTGCGTTGGTTTCGTGAATCTATTTGATTTCTGGCACGGTAGGTGATTAGGCCTCCGCTATCGGTTCTAAGTAGTGGGTGTGCCCACCTGTCGTTGCTTAGGAACAACGCCTTTTTACTGTTTGAAGCGCCATCTGTGTGTCGCATTGTTCTGGCAGAAGGGTCACACAGATGGTGGAGGACTTCGCTAAATTTGGTGTTTCTGCGCCTGTTTTTTCGTTTCTTTTAGAAACAGGGAAAGTAGGTAAATTTAGAAAAGTGCGAACTCACAACCTCTCGGATGACAGGTTAGTGCACTTACGCTAGACTACCGAGGCCGCCTTTTGTGATTATCTCTAATAAATTTGTATCCTCTGGTGTTTTCATAAGCGAATGGGAATTTACTACCATCACACAATTTTTAAAAAGTGGGCGTATAAACGATATTCTCAACTATAGTCAACGTCTATAGTTTTGAGCCGTTTCAAACTTACACTCTATCTAAAAAACATGAATGGGATATAAAATTTAAAAAATTGTTAAAATATTTCATACCGGGAAAGAAGGATTGTCAGAAATGAGGGAGATCCATAGACGAAGTTGCTATTGGACTTGTCAGCGAAGGTAAGTATTTTGGCCTTTTCCTGGATGCCAAGCTTAACTGGGAGAGGCATGCTGACGCAAACCTTGTACAAAGCAACAAAGGCTCCCATGATCTGCAAAAGTCTAGCAGGGGCAGCAGCCTAAGAATCCTGAGATGAATGTACATCATGATAATAAGACCAATGATAAAATATGGGGTGGTTACTTGGGCAACGAGAGTCGCTCTGTTGACAGTGCGGGCACCATAGATTCAATTTCAGCGCTTGAGATGCGTTTACATAACTGGGACGGCAGGGGCCAGCCCTACGACTGCGATGGCGGTGATGCTCGAGTTGACACCGCTTCATACAGCTATTCAGTAATCAGCCAAGCGTACTCTGTTAAATATTACTGGAAAATATTTTGTTTGAGGAAAAATAATGTCATCTGAAAACGTCGAAGTGCTCAGCCTGCAACTTTTACTTACCAAGCTAGCCAGAGATGAAGTCATCAAATTCGAAAAGAAGTTCAGCATTGAAGTGGACGACAAAGCAAGCCGAAGTGCACCTGCATATGAAAGAAAAATCCAGAAATGTACCCGGCACTGGTACACAGAAGGTGCGAAGGCACCAAAAAGCATATAAGCTGGAATTTGCAGCCACAGAACCAAACGTTCTGTGCCAATGGGTAGTTTTCTCAGCATCCTCTATGTGCAGAGATAAACTTAGACAGGAATGTCCGGAATGAGCGATCTGCCAGGTGGCACTAAAGGCTCTCACATTCCGTGAGATTAAGTACTCACTGGTCTTTGAGTGTATCGAGAAACTAAATCTACATAATTGTAATAGTCTAGTTTGTGTTCCAGGACACAGGGGTGTAACTAGGAAAGAAGTTGTGGACGCACTAGCAAGAGAGGCTATGGGACAACACACCAATATGGAGAAGCTTAGAACTGAAGAGCTAAGACGAAGAAACATTCACTGGCACCAAATTATGAGGCTTTACTAGGTGAAACTTTACTGGAGGGGTACAACCAAAAGAGGTTCAGAACACTCATAAAACTCCTCAAGCAACTCCTCACCTTGGATCTATCACCCTCTCCGATGCATTTGTGCTACACGGCAGTAGTTAGACCGATATTGCTGTGCTTAGTATAGTGGACTGCGACGAAAATGTCACTGGAAAGAATTCAGCAACTCGCTGCTCTGTGCATAACAGGAGCGATAAAAATCACTCCAACGGCGGCGCTGCAAATGCTACTCAGCAGCCAACTATTGACCTTATAGCGGAAAACCTGGCAGCGAAATCCGCGAAGAGGTTAGTGGCTGATGGAGTATTGACCTGCAAAACCTTCGGACACAGCTCAATAGGAAAGTGGAGCTCAGGTTGCACACACTATATGACTCCGTACTTTAGTTGGAAGAGAAGGTTTCGTACTACAATTGAAGAGGAGTGATTAGACAAATGAAGCCAGGCCATAGGACTTCTCATATCTACACAGACGGCTTTAAAACTTTGGACGGATTGCGAGCGGGCATTTACTGCTCAAAACTAGGGATTACGCAGTCTATCAAGCTGGCAGACCAGAACAGAATTTTCCAAGCGAAAGCTTTTGCTGTAGGAAAAACCGCGGAGCTAGCCTACACAAGAACAAGGAAAAACTCAATAACTGTGCGCTTGTCCGGTATTATTAAAAACGCGTTTAAAATGCCTGGTAGCCTCATTGTTTGAGGATCTGGAGGACGTCTCAAAAGCGGATCGCCCAGCTCTGCTTAGATTCGCCCAAAGCGCTGACATCCCACATGATGTCTACTTTCAGTATTCATAGAGGTCGGTCTGCATCTGGTATCGCTGGGGACCAAAAGGTCTATGCGTCGCTTGTTGCCAACCAGGCTAACCTAACCTAAACTCAAGGATGAATTTGGAATGCTCATGGGCATCTTCGGTGGCCACTGCAGACTCTGCAGTCATCTGCACATGGTCGGAATATGGTCTCTGGTTCACGTCGTTTCTGTGACCAATCTCAGGAGACTCAAATGCATCTTCTCCTAAAATTCAGCGCTATAGCGCGGAGAATGTTGAGACATCTTGGCCAATTGCAGCCAGAGGAAGGGCACATACGCTCAATCCAACCCAGCCCCATCTTGAGTTTAATAAGGGAACTGGATCTGGATGAGGTACTGTGATGAGTAGAGGGCACAAAAGGCCATGAAGTCAGAGTGCAAACCCCACTTCAATCTATGTCTAAGTCTGTGACTATTTATTGCGATGTATTCCTTCACAAAAAGTGAGGCATAGCAGAGCTTTTTCATTTCTATTAGAGAAGCAAAGAAATCTATGGATTTTTTCTTATAATTTTCCCCAAATAAACTTGCACTTGCAACACCCTGTATTATAATTGCATTTGGTGAATAGAAGCGGCGAATGAAGTAGAAGAATAGTGCCTGCCACAAATGCGCATGGAGTGTATTTAATTGCCTCTGAATAAGTGCTTAAATGAGGTTATATTGACACCAAGCGCTCGTTGCCCACTACTGCACCAACTCCCCATCCTAGGCAATCGATATGAATTATTGTTGTACTGACGGAAAACTATTCAACGCTAAATTACACTTTTAAACTCGTTTACTTTCCGATTCAAACGGCAAGTGGCCTTTTATGTCTGTTTGTAGTGGTGTCAAAAACAGCGAATGTGTGGAAAGTCTTGGCCAACGTTTGACTTTGCTTCGCACAAAATCGCATTTTAATTGATTGGCTAGAAATTATTAAATATTTAAAAGCCTTCCCAGTCCAATGAGCTGAAAGCAATCTGTGTATTAAAAAGTTTCAAAACTCCCACTCGAATGAGTAGAATCGGAAAATTCGCCCACTAAATTATTTATTTTGCACTGATTAACATTTTGATGGAGTTCTTCATGCCATTAATTTGAGCTCGCCATTTATGCAAATTTTGTTGTATTTATGCGACTAAAATTTGCAAATCATAATTTGAAAAATGCAAATTTGCCCAATTTCTGGTAACAAATTTAGTTCAAATAAAATAAATGAAATAATTGCCAAATGGCATTCGTGCTATTTGCGTAATTTCGAGATTTTCAAATTTCAATTTCACATATGGCAGCATTTTGCCACTGAATATTTCTGCTTATTGATAAGCCCCAACTTATTATTTTATTGGAAATTGCAATTACAGCAGCATTTTATTTTGCTTGTTAACCAAATATCCTATGATCAGAAAGTACCGGGAATGTTTAAATAAAACAAAACAGAGTTAAATTTTAGGCAAATTTATTTCATCTCCTTCAAAATATGACTCGTCTGAAGCAACACACCAGTGCCAACGTTTAACCCAGTCCTCCATGCACCCCTGGTAGGTCGACGAAGGGGTGGCTTTCAGCTCCATTGTCGCATTTTCTTCGATCTCTTCTATCGACTGAAATCCCGTTTCACGAAGTGGTAACTTCAACTTGGGAAACAAAAAGAGGTCGCACGGGGCCATAACAGGTGAATTCGGTGCTTGCACGATGGTATTTACTTGGCGTTTGGTCAAATAATCCAGCACAATTTGGGCTCGGTGCGATAGCGCATTATCATCAAGGAAAATGCAACAATTGTTTGCCCACACTTCCGGCCATTTGTGACGCACAGCATCTCTCGAACGCTTCAAAACGTATAAATAATATTTTTAATGGCTGTCTGGCCCGATGGAAGGTACGCATGGTGCATTACGCCTTGGCAATCGAAGAAAACAGTCAACATCGCCTTCACTTTTGAGCGGCTTTGGCGCAATTTTTTCGGTTTCGGCGCGTTTTTTATTTTTTAGGTTAGGTTGGTATGGTTGCCCAAGGAGTGAGCACACTTGGTCAAAGAAAAACGGATTCGTCCTTTGTGATACCAGTATTAAGGAGGTGAAGCGAAAGAGAAAGGCCGATGGGATGCAGAGAGAGGGCGGGGTGGGGTGGTGCTGGGATGATTAGGAGGGTGGGTTTAGAGTGTGTGGATTACGAACAATGACTATGCTGCGTTTGCGTCAACCGCTTTGTGCTGCTGATGAAATTCATCAGATTTTTAATGTCAACTCCAGCTATATCAGCAGGCATAGGAAAGAAGTAAGAGCCAAGACGCCAGAGCAGGTGCTAAGATGATTCCGCTTCATCCTCCATACATCCAGCGCAAAAAGGGCGTTAGGTAATTCCAACCCTCTCAGCATGCATTCCAAAATAAACTTTTGAAAACAAATTGTATTCCCGAATTTCTGTTTTTTACTTGTTATATTTTTTATTTTGAAAGTGAAGAATCGAAATTATTTTTAACATATAAACAAATATTTTTTTCTTTGAATTTTTTTAGGAAAAAAATATACTTTAAGTAAAAAAAATGTTCTGCCCAATTTTTTTTACTCTTATTGTTTTCACATTCAAAACGCTTTTGGTTTTTAAGTTAAAAAAACATACTTTTGATAAAAAAGAGGTTGTCTCTAAAGTCGGTTTACTGACGAGTTTAACGTGACAACGTCATAAGAAAATATTGATGGAATGGTTGCATTTTTCAAAAGAAAATTTTAATTTTGATAGATATTTTATGTGGATATAGCGAAGGAGGTAACTGGAATTGCAATGGAATAGGTCAAGTTACATTTACACAAACGTGAAAAATTACGAAACATTTATCAAACTCATGAAAGATATGTTCTCTTTCGATTGTGCATCAGACGTTAATAAATCAACAACACGAAGAGGCACCATCATCGATTTGCCTTTTTCAAGATGCATTACACTCGAAACACTCCCTTTCATTTCCTACTTTTCCTATCATCGTCCTATTCTCGGCAGAGAAATGGTTCATTACCATGCACACAGGAAGAAGGCATATGCAATTACAAATATGTGAATTTATATACATATGCGCATATACATACATACCTACATATACATGCTCACTCAAGTAGGAGAGAGCCAGATGTCGAACGTTGCCGAACGCGGGGGCCGATTGTGCCTCTTTGTCGTTCGTTCCGCACTGTTGCTTTTAGGTCAAGCTAGATAACAACACATGAACAATGTCACGACGCATTTTTTGTTGCGAGCAGCTGGCTATATTGAATTATAATCAAACGAATCACGTCAAAAACTTTGTTCCAAAAAATTTTTTTTTGTCATATTTCGAAAATAACCTACTTAAACTTTTTTAATTTTTTTTATTAATAGCTATAACTATTTTTAGTAATTCGTGAACGTTTCATAGTGTTATATTCATAACTTTTCGAGCTCTATTTAAATACGTGCAGCGGTTCGGTGAAAAATCAGTGCGAAATTCTGTCTAGCGAATCTTTGCAAATCAATCGAGGCACTGCTACATACATTAATAAGCAGATACAGACATGCAGGCATATATGACAGTCATAAGCTTATTAAAACAGTCATCATCAACTCGGATTTATCTTCAATATGGGGCCCTAGTATTTAACTTCCGCAGAAACTACATCAACATTATTGATTCTGATTCCCTTTCGGCTTTCTACTTTATACGAAATATAAACAACGATGCCAATTACTCAACCAAGTATTAGAAGTATCTTAATAGCAAAATGCTCTAAAATAATACTAATTTGGATTTCAGTGTACGCCAAGATAACCCGAAATGATTTCGCTGACAATTCTACTAAGTAAGCACATCAAGCGCCAGTACTAACGACAGAAAACTTCAACATAACTGACATAGTAACAACTTATAAAAAAACACAACTACACCAGTCAGCAAACAAACTATATAAAAACCCATATAACAAACTTTATAATAAAAAATAAGACCAAATTTTATCGATTAGACGTCATAAAATTGGGAAGGCTGCACACACACAGCTCATGACCAACTCTACCACAACTGCGTGCACGTGCAGCGAGGGCATAACAATTATCATGGGCCATTGCCTAAATTACGCTGTCCGTAGAATACAAGTTTTTAGCAACTCAAATCCAATAACCCACTTGTCTTCCTCTACTTTTCTGTTTCAATATTCTTAATCACGAAATTCCTTAAAATAACTCATCCACACCATAGAATTTGATGTATAAATGTATATCAGGCGTAAGACATATTGCTTTGTTATTACAATTAGCTTGGAATATTTGCTCTTTAAGACAATTTTATAAATAAATAAGGTCAAATAAATACTGAACTTTCATCTGAGAGTCTGCGCAAATCTACATTTACCCATACGTAAATATGTTACGTATACGCCACGTACAAAAATAGTTGGGTCATTCTGAGAACTATCAACCTTTCGAAGGCCGTATGAAAGTGTAAAGACCTGCACTCGTGTTAAAACAACAACTGCTGTGACAACTTGACCAAACACTTGTCAAAGGAACGTAAGCGCCAATTACCTATATATACACTCCACCTCTTAATTGTACCTCCACATTTGAACTTTTATTTCATCAAATGATATCTCGATTTTTTTGTTTTAATTTAATTTATTTTTGCTATGTATTGGTTAAATCGAGAAAATGCACAGCAACGTCACCGAAAAAATCTTATTAAAAATCAGCGAGATTTTTCAGCAACATCAAACTGGCACTAAAATTTAGTATGTTAAAAAAATTACATGCCAAAAATGCTTTTAAGGACTCTAATTAAAAATCGTAAAATGGTTGTGAAAATTTGTGGAATTTGTCTACTTTATTTAATAAAATTTTTAGGAGCTATTTAAATCATTTATATTAAGCAACGAAGTATAATTTTATAGAAAATTATTGAACATTCCAGAAAAAATAATATTACAAACTGGTCTAAATGTTGATGTGCCATAAATTGTCCCAGGCTTCTTATAAAAATGTAAGGAAAATACTTGAAAATATTACTTTTTAATGAAAACAGCGGCCACTATTTAGTACTATAGCCGACATATTACAAAAGTATTATTTATATTCGTATAGCTCGGGCACACAAATATGTTTCTTACCAAAAATTAACAGCCAGTCCAAAAAATTTTTTACTGAAATGTGCGCATATACCTATATAAAGTTCGAATTTCGCCTTCCTTAGCTTATGTACTAACATAGTTTTTCCGAAATGTACAAGAAAGTGTAGGAAGGTAGAGAACCTTAAGGGGTTATATACACTTGTAACGCTGAAAAATCACGTTTTTGAGATTTGTTTACAAATAACGATTTTATTAAACAAATATAATTCTTAATTATTCAAATAATGTCTACTTTAAAGTTTATTATAGCACGTAAAGTTAGTGAAAATATTGAAGTGCGGGGCTCCTCCAAAAAACGCGTTCGGCGGTGGACAAAACATCACCGGTTTGTATTATCTGTAATCGAAAACCCAATTAGATTATTTTTGTGGGTAGATAAAGCTAGCAATTAATCGAAGGAATAGTCAAAATTTTAATTTTTGATAAAATGGCGGAAAAAAAGGAAAAAAAAATCGAATTTTCCACAAAAATTTTAGCGAGAAATTGCCTAAAAAAATAGAAAACATCAACAGAATTCTTATTCCTTCACTTAATGCCTGGAGAATATATCCGAGAAGGTTGTGTTAAAATTCCAAGACGATCGGTTAAGCCGTTTGTGAGAAGTCGTGTACACCGGCTTCGAAAAAACGCGTTTAAAGTTTGGAAAGCACTTTACATAGGGTAAAAATTCTCTGAAACATCTTTCTAAATATCGGTGTAACTTCGAAAATATTCACCGGAACAATATACGATTTCTTCTTAAATATATGTATGTACATCAAGAAAATAAAATAAAAACAAAATAGTTTTTTTGAAAATTCTAACTGTACCATATATAACCCCTTAATACGTTCGAAGAAGAGTCTTACAGTGTACATCAGCTGTACAATTTCTTGATTTTGTGCTGTTTTTTTTTTTGTTTTTTTGCCGTTTCATATAAGAAAACGGTGAAAAGGAGATCCATATAAAAAAGAGAAAGAAAGTTGGAATGCTCCAAAAAAATTGTTATGATTTTGTATACCATTTCATTTGATAAAATGTACCCTTTGATTACTCTCTCGTGAAGGCATTCAAGTGCAAAATTTAAAATATATATCAGTAAGCATGCCATGACTTTTGAAAACTTTACCTTCTGGAGTTTTTATCAATGATTGGAAAATCCCAACTATTTCACCAATTTTCAAAAGTGGCAAAAATAATAATGTGTGCATTTACATTTTTAGATAAACTTTCTCAACTCAAAATTTTATTACATAAATTGGCCTCACTTGGTTTTCATTCTGTTTTTAATGATTTAAATCGTATTTATCCGATGGATACTGAGGGACAATGCTTGCGGGCGAATGTTTCATTGAACCTTCAGTGGTGCCTCAAACATTATTTTAGGACCTCTACTTCCCATTCTATTTATTAATGGTACTAGTACTTGATTTTCGTTTGCCAATTTTCTTCTTTATGCTGCTGATTTGAAAATGTTTGCTGCGAAAATATTCGTAGAAAATCTGCGAATGTCATATTTTGTAATTGGAAAGCGCTCGTTCGCTGGTGCCTTATCTCTAGCATCTCTCTAAATGTCAAGAAATGCTTTCCTCTCACTTTCGCCAAAACTCCATATCTTTTTCAATCATCTCATAGTATCGCTAATCGTCTACTATACTTCAATCTGTTCATGAATTCAAAAATCTAGATTTGATTTTTTACTCCCATTTTTATTCCATAGTCACTGTTTGGTTATGCGGAAGACGCAAGCAGCGTACTCAGCGCAACAAACATAAACGCGGCCCTCTCTCATGTAATCATCATAAATATGTATATACCTGTGCGCAACTGCAATCAGTCCCAATTGATAGCTTTCATAAAACGGTCAACGAAAAATCTCGTTGACTGCACAGGCACTTTAACTTTTTTATATCCACCTTTTCCTAAATCTTATACAACGTAATTTCAAGTTGTCGGAGCATTACACTCTCAAATAACTGTTTACTTCCTCTGTAGCTGAAAGCCACCGTTGCTAGCGCTACGTTAGCTTTTTGTTTATATAACAATTCTATTCATATTTAAGCTTTTAAAAAATAAAAAATAAATAAATAAAAATACTTCCTCTGTTCGCTCTAAATACAGCATTTATCGCGAGATCTTGTCACCAATTTGCAATAGAGAGAACTCAAGAAGGTACTGAAGGTGCTCTTTAAACACGCTTTCAGATCGTTAAAATTCTCAAATCCTATACCTTCCTATAACTCCCGCTTGATTTTAATTAACTTAAAGTTTTTAGAGAGTAGAAGATCTCTACTCTCACTCTCTTTTGGTTTTAGTATAACTAAAGGGGAAATTGATTGTTCATCTCTATTACAGAGCACTCATTTTCATATTCCTACTAGAACTCCTCGCAACACTTACCCATTTCATCTCAAATTGCTTAACACGAATTATGTGCGTTGCTCTCTTTGCGCGCGCTCTAAAATAATTCAGTGAGATCTTGATTTCTATGCTGCTCGAGGTTTCGTTGTCAAACAATGAGTTTTATGAAATTCTAAACTCTTTTTTTATCTATTTATTCAACTACCTGTAGTTATTTAAGCTCATTAGAGCTAATATGGGAGTGGTCTGTAAAAACTAGAATTATGCTTTAGATTTGAAATAAACGAAAATGAAAATTTAGTCGCTTGAAAATTTAAAGACCTTTAAAAAATGAAGTTGATAAGAAAACCAATATGCAGCTTTATTTTATGTATAAAATATGTAGTTTCACACGTGTACACAAATTTTCCTGGGTAACTTTTACTATCGCATGGTTCGTTTTACAAGTTTGCACATTGAAATTCATTCAAAGTATGAATTCTGATTTCAGAGTGACATGCAACTGTATAATTCGAATTTATGGCAGAAAAAAACCGATTCAGACCAATGAGCATCAATTTGAGACCGCAACATTATCCTCTCTTCGCTTTGTAATTTTGTCGTTACAGCACTGATGCTCCATCAACCCACACTGCGCCTACAACTCGCAACATGCAAAGGCTACGCAGTACCGTGAATCTCCTTGTGTTAAAAAGTGTAGGTGAAAAAATAGAAAATATTAAAAATATGAAAATAGTAAAAATGGGAGTTATATAATTTCCACAAGATGGGTTTTGGAGGCGGAGGCTACAAAAAAGGAGTAACGCGGAAAAAATTAAATGAATAGGTGGCATGTTTATGTATGAGTGGTAGAGTGATGTAATTTATCGAGGGTCGCTTTTACCATAAGCTGTGGTCAGAAATTTGTTATTTTTTATTTTTTATATAAAGGGTTTTCCAATAAGAGCTGTTATTTTGATATTCAAAGAAAAATGCTATTTTTTAATATAAATGATCGGATGTTTATTTCATTATAAAGAGGAAGGTAGGCCGTTAATAGTGGAAAATAACATCAGGCAAATGACCACCACGACCACGCTTACAAGACAATATCCTTTTCATGAAAATTTCCATAACCGAATTGCAATTGGGTCTTGAATTGACCCTGGGCTGTTGGCGTAGACCTTCTCTTTCATGTGGCATCAAAGAAAAAAGTCACAAGGCGTTAAATTCCAAGATCTCGGTGGCCAATTGTGATCAGCTCTTCGAGAGATAACACGATGCGGAAACTTTTCGCGTGTTGTTGAAAATAAAAACGCTGTTCAGATCAATACCATCTAATTCCGGCTACAAAGAATCATTAATTATCTCTCTAAAGCGCAATCCATAAAGCCTGTTATTGGAAAACCCCTTATATAAAGGGTGGTTAAGTTTCAAGGGCCGGTGTTGATTTTGAATGACATGCAATTTTTTTAGCAAGTCATGGTCACTTCTCTTCACCATGATAATATTGGTATAGCTCAATTACGCATGGAACCAAATATCGGCCAAATGGCAGCCGCGGCCTTGACAGCACACCTCCATCCGTTGGTCCAAATTTTCGATGACGCTGAGGCATAATTGAGGTTCTATGCCGTTAATGTGCCGAATTATCTCATCCTTTAGCTCTTGAATTGTTGCTGGCTTATCGACGTACACCTTTTCTTTCCGAATAACCCCAAAGAAAGAAGCCCAACGGTGTCAAATCACATGATCTTGGCGGCCAATTGACATCGCCGCGACGTGAGATTATTCGGCCATCAAATTTTTCGCGCAAAAGAGCTATTGTTTCGTTAGCGGTGTGAAAAGTGGCACCGTCCTGTTGAAACCACATATCGTCCACATCTATATCTTCCAACTCGGGTTATAAAAAGTTCATTATCATCTCACGATAGCGAACTATTCACAGTAACTGCCTGACCGGCCTCATTTTGGAAAAAATACGGCCCACTGATGCCGCCGGCCCATAAACCGCAGCAAACAGTCACTCTTTGTGGGTGGGTGCATTGGTTGTTTTTCGGCAATCACTCATAGATTATCATTCGCCCAAATGCGGCAATTCTGCTTATTGACGAATCCACTGAGATGAAAATGTGCCTCATCACTAAAGATGATTTTCCTCGAAAATTGGTCATTCACTGTTGCCATTTCCCGCGACCATTCTGACCATTGACGACGCTTGAAATGGTCAAGAGGCTTTAGTTCTTGAGTTAATTGCACCTTGTAAGCGTGTAAATGCAAGTCTTTATGCATAATGTTCATCAACGACGAGCGTGAGGGGCTCAATTGTTGGGCACGACGACGAGTTGAGGTGGACGGCTCTTCAACCGCACTATCGCGAACAGCAGCAATATTTTCTGGAGTACGAGCTGTACGTGCATGCCTGGTGTTTTTACATCTTCTACAGACCCGGTTTGCTCAAACTTTTGCACAATTTTTTCGATTTTACGCAGATTTGGACGATTAAATTGACCGAAAAAATCACGAAGTGCGCGATATGCATTTTGATTTGAGCGCCCGTTTTCATAATAAACCTGAATAATTTTAACGCGTTGCTGGATTATGTATCTTTCCATGATTCAAATTGAGTTAGTCTGAGATTGAAAAGTGTTAAATGAAATAGAGAAATAAGCTTCATGTTTAGGTGTGGTTCACATTCAACATCGGCCCTTAAAATTTAACCACCCTTTATATATTTTTTTAATTACAATTTTAATTTCTTTATTTTAATTTATGTTTTTTTTCTTAATTTTTTATTTTTATTTTTTTCTTCATTTTCGATTTACAGGTACTTTTATGCGCACTCCCATTAAGCAATCCAGTAGTGCATATATTTTAATGCCTTATCTGATGTGCGCTTCGCAATTTTCGTAAATTTATAACGGCCGTCGTCAATTATTTTCCGTGCTTTGTTTATATTTTCAATATTTTTTTAATTTCATTCTTTTAACCGCCAACGGCAATTTCGACTTCAATTTGCAACTTGATTAAAAATTCCATTTGCCTTAGGCAAAAAACAAAAAAAAGACCAAAAAATCATGAAATAAAAATAATCCAATAAAACGGCAAAAGAACGCAAGTAAATCAGCCAGCTATTTCGTGGCTGGTACAAAATATTAAATATCCATAAATTTTGACTATTTTGCAACCAAAATCAAATGCTACACCGTTACATGACTACAAACACACACACACACACACACATACATGGCTTTAGTGCTGCCCGCTGCTGTTAAATCTAAAAAGCTCAACTGGAGTGGTTGGCCTGGAATGCGGTTTGGTGTGGTGTGTGCCGGTGTTTGGTTGCCCTTGTTGCTGTTGCTGTTGTTGCTTATTTAAACAATCTTCACTGCATTGTTTGTTAGTGTTTACACACAGTGTGTAGAAATTTATGCTCAATAATATTGTAATCACAACAAAATCATGTGCAGCGGTGTAAGCTGCAGGGAGAGCGCGCGCTTGGTGGCGCGTTAGCCGGAAGTTCGGACAAATGGCGAACATGGCAAATTACAAGCATCCGCTGACGCAGCATGCGTGAGTGCGGTGTGCAAAAACAAAAAAAAAAAAAAAAAAAATACAAAAACCAAACCACCATCGAGCAGCAGGCAAGAGCATGGCGCATTAGGTGGCCACAGCAGCTTTGCAGCTTTAGCTAACGATTAGCATCGCCATTTGTTTATGCCCTTTTTTTTCGCCGCGTACATATTTCACGCTTTTGTTTATTCATTTAGTTGTACGCTTGTTTGCTAGTCAACGTTGGAGTAGCCTGCCACCAACGGTCAGCGAACATCCCCGTCTAACCAACCGACCAACTGGCCAACCAACGCCACTGAATCGCATCCACAGTGATCCAACCACAGCTTACAACATCAATTCCGCTTGCACTTCACGTTGTGCGCCAACGTACATCCGCTGTGCCAATTATGTAAATCAAAGATGGCGTTTGGTTGCGATTTTCCGCCGGCGATACTAAAATTCTATGCATTTACAATTTTCTAATCAATGGAAATTTAATTTTTATTTATATGGTTGGCTTCCGGTGTGCCATACTTGCACACTCATACACATACACTTGCGCACACTACGTACAAGCACAAAAAACAAGGTTTGCGACCGATTGCCTTAACTGCCATTCCAGCGCCATTGCTAGTACGGCTGCTGTGCTGCCACTGCCGCTGCTAGCAACCAGCACCCAGCAACCAACAACCATCGCTCATCCACCTACATCATCGTGCAAACATTGTTGCTATTGTTGTTGCCATACTGTTATGCATGCTGGCGTATTCGTGTTCAGTTTGGTCGCTGCGGTGTTGGCTTAGTTGCTTCCACCTTTCGCAGTTGTCCTCGTTGTTTTGCTGTTACTGTTGTTTGTGCTGCTATTGGCTGCATTTTGATTGTGTTTTCCGCGTTTATTTATGCTTGCTTAGGATGGCTTGCGCTTGCATGTGTGTGTGTATGTGCTGTTTAGTTGTATGCCCGCGTTCACGTACCGCGCGCTTGTTTGTTGCTTCGCGGCATCTGCGGCTGTTTTGTTAAGTAAAATTGCTGCTATTGTTCGTGTAAATGTGTAGAAGCGGGCGCGTAGTTAATTCAATTTTAATGGCATTTTCCTATTGAAAGTGGAGGTTTGTGGTAGAAATGAAAAAAATAAAAATGGCTTACCACAAGCAAAATTAGATTCTTGAGCATATTTAACTGCTGCTGCAGCATTCAAATTGCACCGAAGTCCTTTTAAGCGACAAATTACGGTCAGACGGTCAGTAATTGCACAAAAAAGCAGTTAATTAATTTACAAAAATGTCACACCTTGCTGGACAATGGAGTATATCCTTTTTTTTTTGCTGGCTGGAGAGCAGGAAAGTTAGAGTTCGCAGAATAGGGAGGGATGCCATAGCAGAGATAGCATCAATCGCATTAGCAATATTTTTACACTTTAATTTGCTATACATTTAGAATTTTTTTTAATTGTGAATTCGTATCTAAAATCTATCGCAATTTCTAAGTGAATGCAATCACGCAAGAAGAGGTGGAGCTAAATTGTTAGATAAGCCGATAGTCTTAGCTACATGCGAACTTTTGTAGTGTAATATAATTATTCATTTCCGATCCATTCAGCCAAAATGAAGAAAAACATTTTTCCAATAGCGGTCGCCCCTCGGCAGGCGATAGCAAACCGCCGAGTGTATTTCTGCTATAAAAAAACGTCTCATAAAAAACCATTTGCCGTTCGGGGTCAGCTTTAAACTGTAAGTCTCTCAATTTGTGGGACAACATCAAGACACACCCCACAAATAAGAGGTGTGCTCAAAAAGTATTGCGAATTTTGAATTTTCGCAGGTTACGTATATTCGAATTTCGATTTTTTTATTGGGATATATTGGTACTCATGTCTCTCACTCATGCGGACAAGTTCGGCCATTTTGAATGTTCAGTGAGTTGTTGACAGCTGCTTTGCTTGCATATGCTTCGGCTCGTCCTCGATTTTTATCTATTCAAAAAGATAGATGCAAGAGCCTGTATCAAATTTTGTGTGAAAACCGTCTTTAACGAAATTAAGTGCGCGGATGCATTCCGAATGTTGACTGTGTCATACGGAGAAGCTACTTTGGACCAAAGCAACGTTTATCGGTGGTACAAAATGTTCTCAGCGGGGAAGGTTCCGAGAAGGTGTGAACGACGAAAAGCGTCGCCGAAAGCCCGACGCCCGAGCACTTCAACAACAGACCAAAAAATTGATGAAGTGAAGTGAAATGGCATTGGCCAATCGTCGAATCACCATTACAGAAGTTGCTGAGCACCCAGACATATCGATTGGCTCGTGCCATTCGATTTTTTTCAATGATTTTGGCATGAGACGGGTTGCCGCAAAATTCGTACCAAAACTGCTCAATTTCGACCAAAAGCAGCATCGCATGAACATCGCTAATGAGATGTTGGTATCTGAACTCTGTCCGCGACGAACCAAATTTGCTCGAGAGGGTCATAACTGGTGATGAATCGTGGATTTATGGTTATGACGTGGAAACCAAAGCTCAATCATCTCAATGGGAGCTGCCGCACGAAGCAAGGCCGAAAAGGCGTGCCAAGTACGGTTGAATGTAAAAGTTTTGCTTACCGTTTTCTTCGATCGCAGGGGCGTTGTGCATCATGAGTTCTTGCCACAGGGTAAAACGGCCAATTAGGAATATTATCTGCAAGTTATGCGCAATTTGCGCCAAGCAATCCACCAGGAATGCGCGGATTTGTGGAAGAACAAAAATTGTCTCTTCCATCACGATAACGCCCCTACTCACACATCGTTGCTTCTGCGCGACTTTTTGGCCAAAACAAACACACTAATGATGCCACAGCCACCGTTTGCTACTGCTCAGATCTGGCCCCCTGTGACTTTATTTTGTTTCCGAAACTGACGAGATTAAGACGGCATCGAAGGAGGAGCTGAACAAAATAAAAGAAATAATTTTTTGAAATGTTTCGAAGATGGGAAAAAACGTTGGCACAAGTGCATAATATCTCATGGGGATTACTTTGAAGGGCACAAAATAGATATTAATGAAATTTTGGAAAACACAAAATTCGCTATACTTTTTGAACACGCCTCTTAGCAGGAGGAGCTCGCCCAAATACCCAACAGAAGTGTACGCGCCAATTTTTTTTTTCTTTAACTATTTAAGGCAGTAGCACCCTGTATTGCATATACATTTTCATCTATGACCACTTAGTTCTACTAGTTCCTACTAATAACTCAAAAAATTTTTTTTTCATATTTATTATCGAACGAAATTACAATCAGATTGCGAAAACCACATTCACAAGCTCCACTTTATTGGTATTGGTATTGTATTTTTCATAGTCATAACTGTTATCGAGCCAACGTACAATTTGTGCACTGGTCATTAAGCTGAATTGGTTTAGCGCATTTTCTGTTTTCGCCTACCACACAAATGTCCTTTCGCACAATTTCATGAACGATTTCACGCAGTTTGGCTATGAATTTGCAATAGGCGAGGGCTACTCGCTTTAATACACACACGTACACACACATATACACACGTGCACGTGTGTGCATGTGTGCATGAGTATTAAATACAACAACAACAACTAGCTGCTGCGCATAATAGCCAGTGGTCATGTCCAGAGTTGTTTATGATAATTTGTTTGCCGCACAGACAGAGTCAGGGAAGAAAACCAAAAAAAAACAACAACAAAACATAGTAGTTTGCAAATATCTTTCGCTAACCATTCACACATGCACGCATTTAGCCAAAAACACACCGCACAGAACAACAAACAAATGCAAAACTAACATACGAACACAGCTGATTTTACACCTACCAGTAATTTTGCAGCCCCCTCCACTTCCCCCTCATTTGGTGCTGACTAAAACCATTTTGGGCCAAAGTGAATTCACGTACCACGCGCAGTAATTTGTTGCCCAATTTCAGGCGCATAACAATGAGCATTTCACAAGCTAGCGAGCAGCTCCAAAACAAACAATATGTGAAAAATAGGATAAGCATATCGGCATTTCATGAGTAGATGAGTAGACCTCTGCCTGCCTCCCCTCACACACACACAATGGCGCCGGAAATATGCGCCAGCCCGGTAACACTTCCAATACATCCAGCTGTGCATGCGTGCAGATATTTGCAAAAAAAAAAAAACATTTCCGATGCCAAAGCCCACTTTGCCCACACACACACACACACCCCTGACTGACCGACCGTCCGAACGACCACCAGCATTTTTGTGTGGCGTAAAATTATTTATTTGGCGACTATAGAGTATTGAAAATTCAGTTGGTGCACTGGTGTTAATTGCTTTGTTCCACCACGCATACCCACACGACGCCAATGTCAAATGAACATCCAGATAATTGCATGTAAGCGTGTGCCGTTGTATGCGCGTATATCCCGTTATTGACACCCAGCAGGTGTTCGACATGAAAAACACGAAATGTGTGCGTGCCATGTGCGGGGTCTTTCCGTGTCATATTTGTTTATGTATTAGTGACAGCTGCATATTTGTTTGCCTTTAGCGTGGAGCGCATTAATGCGTGTATGTATGTGTGCACGTGAGTGCATCTGCGTATGCGTGTGTGTGTGTGTTATATTTGTTTACATTGTGTTGTTTATGCTGTCACTTTCGGTGCCAAATTCATGCAATCGCAAGGGCGTAAAATTTTACTGCCGCAGGGCCTATTTCGTTAAAATTATTTAATCAAATATTGTAATTGCCTCGCATGGACGTTGTCGCTGTGCTAACGGATAACTTGCACGTAATTATTTTAAAAAATTGGTATGGGAAATACAAGACCAAGATCTTTGATAGTGTCACAAAGCACTAAATTTTCAATGAAATATATTTCGTCGAATAAATTGATTTGGTGGCCGATTGCGTACTTATATGTTTACGTGAAGGATTAGGTCACAGCAGAAAATACAAAAAATCAATTTAGTTTTTTGTCGCTCAACAAATGCTATAATGTGAAAAAAACAAAATCAGTAATGGATTTGTAACGTAAAAGTGTAACTGCATTAATTTAGCTGGAAAATCACAACCAGCGAGTGTTCGTGAGCTCGAGCACCTTAAGGTAGTAGCCCGGTGTGACGAGTTCAAAGAATCGAATTTTTTTTTACATTTTTCGGAAGAAAAACATCTTAAAAATATACTATAAAATTTCAGACAGAAATTTTAATTATTTTTAAAGTTATAGCTAAAATAAGAGAGCGCACCGTAGTGTGTGTGAAAGCGTGTGACACGCCAGCAGCAGCTGCTGTCGAAACTTTAAACGCGTTTTTCTCAAAACCATGTTTCCGAAATTTCGTGGAATTACTGACTCAAAACTATTCAACCGATTTGGCTAAAAATTTAACCCGTTATTCTAGACACAAATATCTAGATCCCGGACCTTTAAAACATTTAATTTTTTAATAATAAACTATTTAATTGAAACAATTTATGAAGAAAAAAATTAGAATTTCAGAACTTTTTTCACAAGTCCGCCATTTTGTTTTTGTGTTTTTATTTTTATGTATATTTTAGGTTCGGGACCTAAAATAAAGTGTACAGAATAATAATTTCTTTGAATTTTTTATTTCAGATGACTTTGGAAGGCTGTGTGTTTCCCCGAACCAACTCATCTTTTTTTAAGGACTCCACTTTGACATCAAAAATTGTAAACAAATTAATATAAAATTAACTTTAAAAAATTTTTTTTATATACTTCAAAACACCAATAAAAACATTTAAAAACTTTAAAACGATCGCATTTTATTTTCTTTTTAAAAAATATTCATGAAAAAACCTCGAAATTTCGGTCGTTACACCGGACTACTACCTTAAAGTAAGTAAAGTATTTGCTTATCGCACCATTACTCGTTACATTGACACTGGTAACATCACGAAACGGCATGGATGTGGTCATCACAAGACTGCAACGTGACTGAATGGTTCCAAAAGCGAAGAAGCGACTTGAGCAAAATCACCGACGAAGTGCTCATCAAATGGCGAAAAAACTAAAAGTATCTGAGCGTAGCATCTGTCGCATCCGCTGCATACTGAAAAATGATCCCAAAGTTAAGCCTTACAAGATCCAAAAGGCACATGATCTTACACCAAAGCAGCAACAAGTCAGACATGAGAGAGAGAGCGAAGAAGTTGATTTGCTTGGCCGAAAGCAGTAAATTTCCGAACATTGTGTTTTCTGAAGAGAAAATTTTTCAAATTGAACAATTCGTAAACTCCCAAAACGATAAGGCTTATTTGACCGACCGTTCACACGAGAATTTGAGTAATCGAGTGGCCACCAGGAGGCAATGCACCCGTAACATATAATGGTTTGGGCGGCTATAACCGCAGATGGGCGCTCTCCAATCCCTTTCATCAAGCCTGGCGTCAAGGTAAATGCAAAATATTATCGGGAGAGTATTCTGGAGGTTGTTTTGAAGCCGTGGACAGACAAACATTTCGGTGGCTGACCAGGACTCGGCA
The DNA here is from genome assembly GCA_037575425.1 of Anastrepha fraterculus. Classification (NCBI taxonomy): domain Eukaryota; kingdom Metazoa; phylum Arthropoda; class Insecta; order Diptera; family Tephritidae; genus Anastrepha; species Anastrepha fraterculus. The sequence continues at coordinate 14,289 of JAYXIM010009777.1, read as the reverse complement.
TCGTCTCACAAGGCTCCAGTGAATCAAGAATGGCTAAAAAACAACGTTACGACCTCCACAACGTCTACACAATGGTTCTAAAGCTCACCGGTGGATTATTCTCTTAGAGCCATTTTGAAGAGCAAAGTCCGAAATGAAAGATTCCCCAGTCACGAGGCGCTGTAAAGTTCATTGTGCGTGAGTGGGCCAAAATACCTGCAAGCCAAATTCGGGCAGCCAGCGATTCGTTTCTGAACCGTCTCAAGGTCATAGTCACGGCAAAAGGTGGTCATATCGAGCAAAAGTAAATTGAAACTTAATTTTGTATTATTTTCAAACATGTTTTACTTTGAATTGAAAAAAAATAATTTCCCAAACTAATTTATGGCCTTTTTAATTGGTTACACTTCAAGAGCCGGTCCCTGTAGTATATCGACAGATGGAGTACAAGCATGAAGGTAGGAGTATCGGGAAAGCTATTTCAAGACATTAAGAAAGTCACATGAATGGAAATATTCGTTAACCACTGCATAATTCACTAGAAATTTGTGTGCGGCAAGATTAAATTTGCCGATGTCACAGTACCAAAAATTGAACTAATCAATTTTATAAAATCGCGTGCGTTACATCGCCGTGAATTTAAAGAATTCCTGAAAGGTTTAGAAACTGAATATAGAGACGTGGTTTTTAATACAAAAGTACGTTGGCTTAGTAGAGGTGCAGCGCTAAAAACTGTATACATCTTAAAAAGTGAAATATGGGTATGGGAATAAGTTTCCATCCTTTTTTAACCAAAGTTACGAATTATTCATATAATGAAATAATAGAAAATATTATGTGAGATATGTGCCATCGGGTGCTACAACTTTACTCCATCTTTCAGGCCGCATACGGATGCCTCTGACAAAAAATTCGAGCTCTTTTGGCTTCATCCATTCATTGACCCAGTTTGCGATGCTCTCGTAAGAAGTTTACCGCTCTCCAATAAGGGCTCAGTGCATTGATTGGAACAGATGGTAATCCGAAGTTGCAATGTCTGGGGACTGCGGTGGGTGGGGCAAGATTTCCCAATTCAGTCCCTCTAAATAAGCAGAACAATCACTTTTTCAAGTCTACCGTCCCATTCCGGCCGCTTTTCTTTGAAAGCTCGAGTCATGCACATTAGTTGCAGTCGACAATGATCGCCAGTGAGGATTTCAGATGGTTTAAAGAGTTCATAGTAGATGAAACCCTTTTGATTCCAGCAGATGCACAACATAACCTTTGAAGCGTGAATATTTTTCTCTGCAGTCGATGGACCTCGTCCACCTGTCTGGCTCCAACATTTTTGGCGCTTAGGGTTATCATAATAGATCCACTTTTCATCGCCAGTGACATCCCTTTTTTTCTGCTGTTCAAGAATCTCACACGTCACCAAACGGCTCTTGTTCCTCTTCTTCAATTGATGTGGCACCCAGTTACCTACTTTCCAATCTATTCCCATCGCATGCAAACGTTTACCGACGGTTGTTGTGTCAACATCCAACTCTTTAGACATATCTTCAAGGGTTCAACATACGTCTTCATTCACTGATTGTTGTAGTTGAGTATCTTCGAATTTTTGGGTGCCCCTTCGTTCGTTCGATCTTTATCACTCACGTCGAAATTGCCCCTTTGGAAGCGCACTCTGGAAGCCACGTTTGGAAACCACTCTTTACAAGTTGCATTGTATGGAGCGTGATTACCGTAAATATTGATCAATTTACTATATTCCAGTACAGATGGTATGTCGTTGGGAAGCTTGAAAAATACGCTATCGAGTGAACTACCTTAAAAAATTCCCTCCTCTTCTTTTCTCTTAATTCCTTTCGCCCCTAATGGAACAAAGGGTCTCTACAAGACTCTTGCAATGATTACGACCCCACACGATGACTTTGACTTCTTTGAAAGATTTCCTTGCAGCCTTAAGTTCTTTTTCGAGAGTTCTTTTCCAAGTGCACCTAGGATGTCCTTTTCTTCTGCTGCCTTGCGGGTTCGAATCGAGTGTTTACCTACATATTTCTGTGGGACTCTTTCGAAGAGTATGGCCAATCCACCTTCACTTCCTCTACTTTATTTCAATCTGGAACGGTAACTGCTTACAATTCCCTCAAAGCTCTCTGTTCTTAATAATGGGCATAGCTTGGACACCAAATCCGCAATATATGTCTTAAACATTTGTTGACTCAAGTCTGGCATAAGCCAGTCAGATCATGCAAATGGACCGATTTAACATTTGAGTTGAAGATACAGAGCTTTATGTGCGTGGAAAGCAATGTAGAATTCCACATCTTGTTCAGCTGAGCAAACGTACTACGATCTTTTTCGATTCTGCTACGTTCGTCGTCTGCTGTACTTCCATCTATAGAAATTACACTTCCCAGGTAGGTGAAGTTGTTGACGTTTTGAATGCTGGGATTCTTAACGCTGAAGCCACTGCTAGGATCCACGACATTTACTTTAAGCGATTTAGTTTTCTCCCTGTTAATCTTCAGCCCGATTTTCTTTGACAATAGGCAGATGTCATCGGCGTAATCTAGGTATTCAAGGTGTTCACTGAAGTTCCATTATATACCTCCGCGGCATCCGCCTCCTGATCTTGAAAGCACGTCATCGTCATCGAGCACGATCAGAAATATAAGAGAAATCAGGCAACCTTGCCGAGCACCAGATATAGAGTCAAATGTTGGCGATAAACTTCCATTATGTTGAACTCTGCATAGTGGACTTTAATTTGCTGGATGATTTTTGTCGCAATGTCTCGACGATATAGGGCCTCTCAGATGCATCCTCCATTAATGCTGTCGAAGCGGTACTGTAGTCGACGAAAGCGAGGTGTAATGCCACTCTGCTCAACAATTTTTTTTTTATGAAAATACTGACGAAATTCCATATATCAGCAATTTTCAATACTCCCTGCTGACTGTGACGAGAGATGAGAATTCCAAGAAAATGCACCTGTAGGTCCCTCCATTTGTGGAACAATATCAAGACGCTCACCACAACTTTTAGAGGGAGCTACATCAAAGGATGTGTGCCGCAGTCAATTATATATGCAAGTATGTTAATAAACGTAAATTATAAAACTAATGTAGCTCATTGGGCGTGCAATTAATTCTTCAGACCTGAGTACCAAATTAAACTTGCATGTATTACCAGTTTTAATTGACCACTTTGGCTTTTCAATGCATCATTTAAATATTTAATTTGTAATGTTAACATATTATCACAAACACACACACAAACAGATAGAAGCAATACTTCAAGCAGTTATGTACGAGGTGTGTTCAAAAAGTAAGTGTAATTTTCGAACTTCGTGTACAACGTACATTTGATTGTCGAACGCTTGTTTACAGTTTCAACTGTATGTCGTATTAAGTTTGTTTTTGACAGATGCAAAATGGTTTCTGCTATCAAAAAAAAATTTTTTTTAAGCTGAGTTATTTAGCCAAAAAAGTCACCGTACTCACCCCTTCACTTTTTTTCTTTCTTAACACTAAAAATACATGCAAAAGGGCAGAGATTTACCAGAGATTTGTAGAGATTAATTCCACATCGCTGGAAGAGCTCAAGTTGTACCGAAGAGCTTTTGTTCAAAATTAGTTCGAGAATTGGGAAAAGCATTGGCAAAAATATATTATATCTTAGGCGGTTTACATGGACGGGTTCCCAAGATAGATCTATACAAGGACTATAAAATAGGAATACCAGACAGAAAGACCAGAATACCAAATCAGATGATAGTGGCCTCCATATTTACACCGACGGTTCAAAGATGGACAATAGGACTGGATCGGGAGTATACGCAGACCAATTACCTATAAATTGCTTTTGTAGACTCTCAGATCGATAAAGAGTCTTCCAAGCTGAGATCTACGCCATAGACAAAACAGCAAAAACGATAAGACTAATGAACTTAACTCCGGCAGACCTTACCATTTGTGTTGATAGTCAAGCAGGATACCTAGGCAGTTTTTTTGCTTTGAAGGGGGCAACGAAAATATAAAGGAATTATTGTTTGTACAGACTGATTGCGTAACCATGGACTCAATGCATACTAATAAAGTAAATATAAATACCATCAATGTTCGATGTTTGTGGGTATATGAGTTTTAATGTTTGTGACTGAATCAAGCGAAAACAACTTTAAGGAAATCCATGAAATTTCGCAAATAGTTAGTTCATGACCTAATTTGAAAAAAATCTGCCATTTAAAGAGATCTTCCACCTGTTCAAAAAGTAGAATTAAATAAAATGTATATGTTCAGCCAAATATTTCTATGCAGCTGTCAAATTAAAAAAGGCTTAAGGAAAGCTTGATTTTAAAAATATTTTTCAAGCCATATAAGCCATATGAAGCCATTGTACCGTCTCTTTGAAAAATCAAATTCAAGTAAAATAATTAATTATAAGAGTGCGGCTGTCAAACGAAAGAGGTTTGAAAAAGCTTAATGTAGAATATACAATATTTTTGAATAGGGGGCTGCCCATTTAAAAATTAATAATTCAATTCAATAGAAGAGAAAAATTCCTTCAAGTTAGTCTGTGTGGTACTTAAATTCCCCAAACTACGACACTTAAGGGCGATTTTTTTCTTAATTTTATTTTCTTAATGTACATATATTTGAGAATGCACACAGAAAATTTAATATCGTTCCGGTGAATATTTTTGAAGTTGCACGGAAAAATGAAAAGGCGTTTCAGAGTACTTGAAAGTACAAGTCAAACTTTAAACGCGTTTTTCCCAAAATGGTGTTTTCAAAGACGGTCGATTGGTCGCGAATTTTAACACAATTTTATATATTTTTTACTAATTAATCGACGATTTTTTTTCACCGGTACATTTTTTTTTTTTTTATAAACAATTTAAGACCGAAAATTTGGTCAAAAAGCGATCTTTTTTTTTTAGAAACCGCCATTCTGCCAAAAAACATTTATTTTGCTTATTCCTTTTTTTATTAATTACTAGATTTAACATTAATTTAACGAAATCTGTTTGGTTTTTTTTCGAGGATCCAGTTCAGATATATAGCTGTCACCGCAAAACGTCCGTTTTGAGAGGAGCTCCCGGAGATCAGCTGTAGCTCCTTTCCAAATAAATATTTTTACTAATACTAAGTCTTAGAATACAGTTGAAAGACAACATAATAAGGGTACAAGTTTTTAGATCAATAGGTTTACAAATTCTCTCAGAAAAATGTCTGCAAAATTATTTCTCTTTCGCCTTCTAACCACTGTATATAACCCCTTAAGCATCTTAGTGTACGCCTTGATAGAAGGCAGGCATGGAAAGTACATATGAAAGCTAAATCAGAGCAACTAAACGAAAAACCGAAACCAAGATGCCCTACTGGCTTTTTTGAAATAATCCTCAACTGAGCTTGGAAAGAAAAGTAATTACCAAAATAGTTTTTAAACCGCTTTGGACTTATGCTATGCCACTCTGGGGAACAGCAAGTCATTCAAGGGTTGAAATACTCCAACGTTATCAATCGAAAATTGTTAGGCTCTTAGCAGGTGCTCCTTGGTATGTGCAAAATGACGAATTACATAAAGAGCTCAATATATCAAATCTTAAAGAAAATATATTAAAAAAGATACTAAAAGAAGAGATACTAGCAAAAAATATATCAAGAGGGTTAGTAGGCACCCTAACACTTTCGCTATAAATCTTTTATATATAGATAATAGTCACGCTAATAGATGATTAAAACGATACCATATATGGGGTTAGAAGAATTGTAAAGCCACTCAAATGCAACCCAACAAAAATAAATGAGAAGGACGCGAAGTGTTTCGAGTCGGTATTTTTATGCACTCACTCTTACATCGCGGCTGCAAAAGTGATTAAAAATCATAATTGTTGTGATGTGGAATCAGCTGTATAAGGTGTACAAAAATTTTGATGACTTTTCCGAGCGTGGCTTGAAGCGAGTGACGACAAAAAAGCAGGATAAAGTGATCTTCCAACTTTTTAAGCGGGACCCTTCTTTGTGACTACGCAAAGCGCGGATCAATTCTTGCTAAAAAGGGAATATATGTGAGTATCACCACCATCGAATGGCGACTGAAGGAGGCGAATATGCTTTACCGACCCACATCATCAAAACCACTACTCTCAGAAAAACACATTGAGAAACAACAAAACAAAAAATGGCGTCGCAGTAACGGACTAGCCTTCCCAGTCCCCAGACGCCAACCCAATTGAAAACGTGTGGGAAAATATGAAAACTCATCTTGCCGAAAAAATAGTTCACGATTTGAAGCAACTCGTGGGTCAAGATCGCAAAATCTGGCCCTCTGTGTCGATGAGCTACGCAGAAAAGCATGCCGAAAAGATATTACGCTATACTCGACAACGATGGAGACTACACGGCTTATTGAGTAATTGCGACTCGTAGTTTTGTACATACTTTTATGTAAAATGAAATAAATCTAAATCTTAGAAAATGTTTTTAGACATGGTTGCCACCTGTTTGAAAGGATTGTTAATTCAATTTGTTGATTAAATTACTTGACTGAAAGAGGTGCAAATAATCTGATTTTTGAATACATTTTCAATTAGGGTTGCCACCTGTTCAAAAAATAAATTTAGTAAGGCGTTCAAAGGAAAGAAATTTAAGAAACTTTTTTTTGGAAAATATTTTCGGAGATGGTTGCCACCTGTTTGTCACAGTAGTTAATTCCATTTATTAAATTAGTTAAATCGAAATGTGTTAAAAAATTAAATGCAGTAAATTATATAATTAGTAATAAGTAATTAAAAGAATTCAGTGAAGGTGTCACAGGAAAGAAATCTATGAAAGATTAATTTTGGAAATTTTTTTGAACATGGTTGCCACCTGTTTGAAAAGGTAGTTAATTCAATTTACTCAATTGGGATTGCCCCCGTGGAATTCAGTAAATGAAATAATGAATAAGAAATTATTAAAATAATTCAATAAGGATAAAAAATTTAACAAAACTTATTTTAGAAAATATATCTTATTACGTAAACGTTGAAAAATTTTTTGGATCTTCGTCCATTTAAAAAAAGTTAAAAGAATTAAAAACATTTTTGTTCTTCCTAGGACCAGCTATTTATATCTTGCTCTACACTTAGGTTTGGTTAGGTTAGCCTATAAGCCACGCAGAGACCTTTTGGTCCCTAGCGATACCAGATGGAGACCGACTTCTATGAATACTAAAGTAGACATCATGTGGGATGTCAACGCTTTTAGCGAATCTAAGCAGAGCTGGCAGATCCGCTTTTGAGACGTGCTTCAGATCCTGAAACAATGGGGTTCCCAGGCATTTTAAATGCGTTTTTATTAATGCCGCACAAACGCATAGTTATTAAGTTCTTTCTTGTTATTGTGCTAGCTAGCCTAACCTGCGCGGCTTTCTCCACAGCAAGAACTTCCGCTTGGAAAATACTGCTCTGGTCTGGCAGATTGATAGGCTGCCTAATCCCTAGTTTTGAGCAGTAAATACCCGCTCTCACTCCGTCCAAAGTTTTAGCGTCGTCTGTGTAGATGAGAAAAGTCCTATGACCAGGCTTCATCCTTTGTACCATCCCACCTCTTCAATTGTAGTACGAAACTTTCTCTCCTAACTAAAGTACGGAGTCATATAGTCTGTGCAACCTGAGCTCCACTTTCCTATTGAGCGTTGACCGAAGAGTCTACAGGTGAATATCTAGACTCTAGACTTTGTACTCCATACAAATTTCTCATAGATGTCCCGAATAGAAAGGCCAAAACTATAGTTTATACTGTGACTTGAGATAACAAAACTAATTAAAATAAGTTTGGCTGCAAGCTGTACATGATGATTTCAATCTGCCCAAAATGCTCGAACTTGCGGAGTTCACTCTAAAAAGAAGACACCTCTGCTACTGAAAAGAGGTCATAAACGACTCAAATAAAAAGAAAGTTCTTTGGGACCGATATGTCCGTAATCTATTTAATGACAATCGCCCACCTTTTAATCAACCAAAAGACGTCACTGGTTACAGCATTACATTAGACGAAATAGAAAAGGCTGTATGCTCCTCAAAGGATAACAAAGCAACAGTTCCTGACGAAACTGATTGACGAAGAAGGTTTACAGATACTTCTGGACATTTTTAACCACATCTATGATACCGGACAGTTCGCACAGGATTGCCTAAAATCTGTTTTCATTACATTGCCAAAAACATCCAACGCAAAGAAGTCCGATATAGGCTCATAAGTCTCATGAATCACTCACTAGAAATGCTTTTTTTAATTATACACAATAAAATTTACAAAACATGTAAAGAAGCCATGGACCCTACGCAATTCGGCTTCAAAAATGGTATGGGAACTCGTGAAGCACTGTTTTGTGTCCATGTTCTTGTCCAAAATTGCAAAGACGTGCAAAAGGATGTATTCATGTGTTTTCTAGACTATGAAAAAGCATTCGATACAGTGCACCATGACAAGCTCTTTAACATCCTACTATCACTCGTTGTTGCAACAAAAGAGTTGCGATGTTTAAGGAACCTTTATTGGAACCAGATTGCCGTATTTAATGTTGACAATGAAAAATCACAGGAAATCCTCATTCTTAAAGGCGTTAGGCAAGGATGCATATTATCACCCCGCCTTTTCAACATCTATGCTCAAAAAATCTTCCAAGAAGCTCTTTGGGATTCACATGAATGCATTAAAGTTGATGGTGTGCTTATAAATAGCATTAGATACGCCGACGACACTACACCTTTAGCAGATAATTTTAACGATTTACAACCGATATTAAATAAAGTTGTTCATCACAGCGAAAATTGCGGTCTTAAAAGTGACATTACAGGAGTCACGCAGAAGCAGACACTAATCAAACACTGATGGTTCATAATGGGAAAATAGAAAAAGTTTCAAATTTCAAATAACGCGGATGCTGATTGAATGAAAATTGGGGCACATCAGCCGAAATAAAAACCAGAAAGGAAATGGCACTTATTCTTCTTAATTGGCGCGATAACCGCTTACGCGACTTAGGCCAAGTTCAACAAAGCGCTCCAGTCGTTTCTTTCTCGTACTAACCGGCGCCAGTTGGACACACCAAGTGAAGCCAAGTTCTTCTCTACCTGATCTTTCCAACGCAGAGGAGGCCTTCCTCTTCCTCTGCTACCACCAGCAGGTACCGCACCGAATTCTTTCAGAGCCGAAGCGTTTGTATCCATTCGGACGACATGACCCAGCATCGTAGCCAAAAATCTTACGCAGAATCTTTCTCTCAAACACTCCAAACGTCGCTTCATCGGATGTTGTCATCGTCCACTCTTCTGCGCCATGCGTTAGGACGGGTATGATGAGAGTCTTATAGAATCTTCGTTTTGTTCGTCGAGAGAGAACTTTACTACTCAATTGCCTAGTTAGTCCAAAGTAGCACTTGTTGGCAAGAGCCAATGGCTCAATCTACATTTTGCAAATTTAAAAAGATCTTAAGCTGTCATGGCTTCGATATAAATCTTAAAATTCGTTTTGTGAGTTGTTATGTGTGGTTTGTGCTCTTATATGGCATGGAATGTTGGACACTCAAAGTCTCTGACATGAACAGAATCCAGGCCTCGGAAATGCGGATTTTTAGGCGAATTTCGAAAATTCTATGGACCGATCTGGTTTCTAACTTACAGTTTCTACGACGAGTTAATCTCGAACGTGAACTTCTACAAACAACAAAACGTCGTCACAACACAGCTTATCTTGGGCATATCATGAGAAACACCAAATGCCACATCTTAAAATTAATATTGGAAGGAAAAATTGAAGGGAAACGATGCGTTGGTTATCATGGATACGGAATATAAGGCATTGGACGGGCATATGCAATGTTACAGAATTATGAGATGCAGCTAAAAATAGAGATATTTATAAAGAAATTGTAAATAATATAAATTAATACAGAGTGCGCCATCTTTTATGTCAGTATGTAAACGCTGAATAACTTTGTCATTTACCAACCGATCGACTTCAACATACATGTTTTCGATACGTCAATTCAGTACAATTTCAAGCGTGGGTCGCTTTACACCGAAACAACGCGCTGAAATAGTGACGCTATACATTGAAAATAGTCGTTCCATTGTTCTAACTTAACGCGCATATCGCAAAAAGTATCGCGGCAAACAGGCACCGTCTGACAATACTATTTGTCGTTTGGTGTCGAATTTGTTTGAGCAGGGAACAGTAGGAGATCGTCAACATGCCGTCCATCAACGACCAAGACAATCCACACAAGATCCATGACACGCAATTGCATGACCGGAAAATAACGTTTTGGGCCGCCATTTGCGCCAAAACCATCATTGGGTCATATTTTTACCGAGAAAACCAAACGGTCCATGGACACCTATATCGATGGATGTTAGCTCATTATGTCTGCCCGCAAATGCGTGAGAAAGGTTTAGACGGTTACTGGTTTAAACAAGTCGGTGCGCCATGCCACACTGCGAATGCAAGAATTGAATTTCTGCAACGAAAATTCCCGGGACGTCTAGTGTCAGAACGAGGCGACATCGATTCAAAGTGAACTCGGAGTTACAGGCCTGTGAACCGTCCCTCGTGTGAGTATACTGTCTACCGTCTAAAAACTTTGAAACACGTTTTCTTAAAACCATGTTTTTGAAAATGGCGTGTAAGAAAAAAAACGACGAAAGTTATCGTTTCAAACCGATAATCTATATAAAGATAATTAAAATGCACAACTAACAAAAAAAAATTTATGTTTGAAGTTAACACTTCTTTAGAATCGTTGGGAGTGATTTGAGACTCGATGAAACGAAAAACCGACACTAAAACGACACTATGTTGATATACGTATGTGTGTGTGCCTGCGTACTGCTGAGCCACGCTAGTATAGTGAGTATTGTAGTATGTATACTACACTGTCTATTACTTGCTTTGGTGTTTAGTTCAAGCGGCATACGTATATATGTTTGTATGTATGCTAGTACGTATGTGTGCGCACCTGCGTATTACGGAGCCACGGTGAGCGAGAAGGCATTATGTATACCTATACTACACTACCTAATACTTGCTTAGACCAAACGTCCTACGAATGTTTGTGTGTATGTTAGTACGTCTGCGTAATATACGCTTTGCGACACTCACTTTGTCGTGAATATCGACAGAAAAGATAAAGTATGCACCAGAAGTATCGCGGATACTTAGAAAAGATTACGATAAAGTTCCAATGATTTTAAGTGGCGATTTTAACGTAAATTTTGCATTGGACACAGCGGTCCCTTTAATTGACTTTCTCAATACAACATTCAATTTAAAAATGTGTAGCAATCGCACTGAATCGACAACACGATCAAAAACAACAATTGACGCGGTATTTCAAAGATATGTTGACAACATCGAAACCAAAGCATTTGTATCATATTTTAGCTATCATAAGCCACTCATATCATTTGTTGAAATTGAAAACATTGAGGATGAATAATAATAAAATGAAGAAAATAAAATATGAACTTTATAGCAATATTATAATGAACCTATAGAACCTATAGAAACATTTTTCAAACTTCGCCAAGCTGCTTCTTCAGTGTTGTCCATGCTTGTAATAAAATTGGCATCTTCAAAAAGTCGGCGAATTTGTGGACCATCAAAAATACCCTCTTTCAACTTAGCATCACTTATTGCGGGAAACTTTTCTTGCAAGTATCGAAAACAGTCTTTCTCTTTATCCAAAGCTTTAACATACTGTTTCATAAGTCCTAGTTTAATATGCAGTGGTGGTAGCAGATATTTTGAAGGTTCTATCAATGGTTTGTGTAGAATGTTCTTCGATCCCGGAATAAAGTTAGTTCTCTTTTCCCATTCTTTCTTTACATAGTGATTTATCCTGTCTCTACTATCCCATAAACACAAAAAGCAGGGATTTTTGGTATAACCAGATTGTTGGCCTAGAAGCAGAGTAGCAATTTTCAGATCACCACAAACTTGTCATTGGTGTTCTGAATACTTTATCTTATCCAATACTATCTTTAAGTTTTCGTAAGTCTCTTTTAACTTTGTTGAGTGGGCTATTGGAATTGGTGCAAATGTATTACCATTATGGAGAAGAACGGCTTTCAGACTACGTTTTGACGAATCAATAAAGAGTCTCCATTCTTCATCTTCATATACATTTGGTTTTAATTCGTCCACCAATCCTTTAACATCTGAACAATATACCAGTGAATTTTCTGTATCGTTTGTAAAAAATTTCCTAAACTTCTTCTCTCTATCACGATAAAAGTAAGCAGTTGTTCCATTTGCCAACAAGTGTTTCCTCTTGAGTGCTGCCGCTAAATATTCAGCTCCATCTTTAGGTAAACCTAAATCTCTTACAAGGTCATTCAATTCTTTTTGAGTAAAGGTTTGAGGAGCTTTCCTCTCACCAGCTGGCAGGAATTCATCATCCTCAGAACTCTCTTTATCATCGGATTCATCTACTTCCATTGCTTCATCCTCACTACATGGGTCGACATATATGGATCCAGAAGCCTCTGTTTTGTCTGAGTGTATCATTCTTTCTGGTTTTACTACCGAAGAAACGTTGGCATATGAAATTGAAGCTTTGGTGGCAGCCGTAAAACCACTGGTCTTCGTCATGCAAAAATAGCAATCTTCTCGAGACGCTGGTGTAGACCACATCATGGGTTTCGAAAATAGTAAATGCTTCCGTTCATTGGATTTTTCCCACTTCCATAGCATTGTGTTGTAACGACCACAAACTTTGTTAGGCATACACCCTTCGCCTTGTTTCGTAATATTTATACCAAAGCATTTGCTGTAAACAGATTTAAACTTTTCAGTTAAAGGTTTGCGATATTTTGCAAGTTCAAATTCGCCACAGATGTAACAGAATGAATCTCGATCTTTGTTACAAGTATGTATCTGATTTCTTGTAGCATTATACTCTAGAGAAGCCAAGTTACCCACTAATGTAGAGCTGCGGTCGCTGGATGACGACGACTGCGGGCCCGCTTTCTCACCCTGACCAGTCGCCGATACTGGGGTATCCCTCCCCTGCATCGTAAAGCACTTGCTTGTACTTGCCATGACGGCACGATAGCCGTTAACCCAGGGCTCCGCCAGATTGCTCTGTTTCCCACCGTCACCTCGTGGAGGTGCCCTGGTCGCAAGTACAAGCAAAAGAATAGATTCATATGCCAAGGTTTCTTCAGTAGTAAAACTATCCATGAACTAGCCTATTTAATCAAAATTTTGGGGGTGTACGGGCAAAACAAACCTCGGATTCGGATTCAGTGCGTCAAAATACACTGAAATCAGGTATAATACACTCATACGAAAAGTTTTTAAAATTGACAAACATCTATAAATGCGATTTTCAGCGATTTTTCATGGGGTTTCACGGTTTTTCGCTATTTACTTAAAATTTTAGGGGCGTACGGGCAAAACGGACACCGAATTCGGATTCAGCGCGTCAAAATACATAGGGATATATATGGGTCTAGTCAAAAGTACTCCCCACTTTGTTTTTTGTGTGCCGGTGTAATAAAATGAAGAAAATAAAATATGAACTTTATAGCAATATTATAATGAACCTATAATTATCCCGCTCCTAATGCTGCTTTCGTCTAATTCTCTCTCAGTTTGTTTTACGGAAGGTTTCACTTCTATCGCGTCTAACCGTTAGACTGGTATTTTTTTAATGTTATTTAACACTTGTTTTGACAAAAAAAAATTGCGAAAAAAAGCACTTTTTCCACACAATAATTAATTGTGTGTTCATTTTTTCCTATTTTTATACAAAAGTAGTCTATTATATGCGGGAAAGCCTTCTGAATAAGAAAATATTTTTCTTTTGTGTTTCAGGTGAAAACTACGACCGCAATCTTACACGCCGTTTGACTAGCGCGCAACGAGAAGCTGTGCGAGATCCCTCAGATGTCCGCCATTTTGTTTTTTTATTTCGGTTAATTATTTATTAATAATAATAATTATTAATAATTAATTATTTAATAATTTGTTTATTACTTTTCAATCATGCCTTCAAATAAATGCAAAAGATTATTCCTGTGTGTCGCTTTTTTCGCCTCGAAAAAAAAATGAGAAAAAACACCGTTTTTTGAAGCCACTGATAAGAGGCCCCCTTATGATGACAAATACAGAAAAAAGATCGCAGTTTGTGATTGCTAATAAAGGGGGCCACTTGATTGATATTGTACTCAAAAAATAGTTTTAATAAATTGTAAATAACTAAACCAAATACAAATGCCTCACTTATACAAATCAGTTTTTTTTTTTTCAAAGTTATTCAATGTTTTTATAC
>JAYXIM010009753.1:0-30632 GCA_037575425.1 Anastrepha fraterculus | reverse complement strand
AAGGAGCCAAGGACCACATGATGTTCTGTGGATATAAGAAAAAGTTTAGTAATACGTTGAATTTTATTCTTACGCTCTTCCAAGTTGCATTGAGGTATATTCAATAGCGAATGTGTTTGTGGCCAAAACTGTTTTGCCTTAACAAGCCAACTTGGACCGTTCCACCAGATAGTTAAGGATTTCAACTCTAAAGGCAAGACCCCTCGTGACCCAGGATCCGCTGGATTGTCTGCAGACCTAACATGATTCCACTGAGATCGTGTATAAGATGTTAAAATTTCAGATGTTCTGTTTGCCACGTACACTGACCACCGCCTTGGGAAGGCTGAAAGCCAATGTAAAACAATTGAGGAGTCTGTCCACATATAGATATTAGTACTGTCGAACTCAAATGCCTTTTTAACTTCGTTCATTAGTCGGCAAAGAAGTACGGCGCCACATAGCTCAAGTCGTGGTAATGACACCGTTTGAAGGGGAGCTACGCGGCTTTTCGAAGCAACGAGCTGCGTGGAGATGCTACCATTGTAATCTGATCGACAATATACAACTGCTGCATATGCATTTTGCGACGCGTCGCAGAAACCGTGAAGTTCATTGTGACCAAGTTTAAATATCGCCCTTCTGGCAATTTTTAGTGTGTTCAGCAGTTCAAGTGTGCTCCTCAGATTAATCCAACGAGTAGCTATTTCAGCGGGTACCTCATCTGTCCATTCCAGTTTGACTAACCACAATTCTTGAAAAAGCATTTTAATCAGAACCGTTGTGGGGGTCAAAAACCCGAGGGGTCGAATATACGAGCAGCATCAGATAATATTGATTGTTTTGTTACCCTAGCTGTTGTAGAGGGTGATACGCAGAACTCAAATACATCGTTAGTTGGATTCCATTTCAATCCTAACAGCTTTAACGGTTTCGCGGGCTCAAATGACATTGGAGACATTTCACGCATATTTTCTGGAAGCGATTGTATTAGTTCAAGGCAGTTGCTACTCCACTTTCGTAGGTTCATTCCAGCAGTTTTCAAAAGCGCTATTAATTCATTATGTATTTTAAAAAGTTCAGCTACAGTTTCTGCCCCAGTCATCACGTCATCCATATAAAAATCCTTTAAAATTACCTGTGACGCTAATGGGTAAGCGGTGATTGAGGTACGAGCAAGTTCAATTAAGACTCTTACTGCCAAGTAAGGTGCACATGTTGTGCCATACGTTACTGTCTTCAATCTGTAATGTTCGACTGGCTGATTAGGAGCGTTACGCCATAAAATACGTTGAAAATCTCTGTGGTAGTCATGCACCCAAATCATACGATACATTTTCTCTACATCACCAGACATAATAAATCGATGTCTACGAAATCTCAAAATAACGGAAAATAACTCACGCAAAAGCGATGGTCCAGGAAGCAAAGCTTCATTAAGTGACGAATGATTACCCATGCTTGCAGACCCATCAAATACTACGCGAAGCTTTGTTGTTGTACTCTCGGATTTGATTACAGGGTGATGTGGTAAGTAGCAACATTCGGTTGATGGCTTTTTGATTTCGGCTTCCGGCACTCGCTCCATATGTTGCAATGCAAGATATTCTGCCATGAAGTTGGTATATTGTTCTTTCAATTTGGAATTACCTGCAAGTCTTCTTTCTGTTGCATTTAGTCGCTTTAGTGCGAGTTCGGCGGACATGCCAAAGTTGTTCGATTTTGATTTGAATGGTAGCTCAACAATGAATTTACCACCATCAGCCCTCGTATGTGTATTTAAAAATGACTTCTCTGCTTTGTCCTCTTCCTCTGTATACGGTAGTGTACATTGAATTTCCTCTGTTTCCCAAAACTGTGAAAGTGCCTTATCGATATCGAAATTGTTGAAGAATACGCCTACGCTTCTGTTATTTACACGGCAAGTAAGGTCTCCGCCCACTATCCACCCAAGTGTTGTCGAGAATGCTTTCAAATTTGGGCTTTTGTCGTTGATCTTCTCACCCTTCAAAATTTCAAAGAATTTTTCGCTCCCTAAAAGAATATCAATGGGCGAAGGAATATAAAATGTCGGATCAGCCAGATCAAGTGATAGAAATGATGAGTATTGTGCTTTATCAAGACGCTGCACCGGGACGGATGAAGAAATTGTTGGCATAATCAGAGCTTCGACATTGAATGAGTCACCATCCACCATGGAGGTTATATGAAGGGAGACCCAGCCATGGGAAACACCTGTAGCTATGTTGTTCAAGCCATGTATTGGTATTCTTGAGTGCTGACGACGTAAACCCAAACGCTGCACGCAATTTTCGGAGATTATTGTTTTTTCCGAGCCGCTGTCTAATAACATGCGACACTGCTGTTGTTCACCATAGCAATCAGTAACCTCACACACCGCTGTAGGAAGAAGTGTGTTGATTTCTGGCAATGCGTTGAAGTTGACGGTCACCCCTTGCTCATCACGGTCTCGTTGTAGTGATGCCTCAGTAGTGTCTTGATGAAGGAGACTATGATGACGTTTGCGACAGATGCGGCAAGAGAATTTAGAGCGGCAATTGGCTGATATGTGTCCCACTCTTAGGCAGTTGAAGCAAATACGTTTACTGGCCACAAGGTCCCGTCGTTCTTTAACATCCAATCTAGAAAACGCGCTGCACTGAGGTAACTCGTGAGTATCATTGCACTTCACACAATGCATTGACCTGGTTACTGTTGTTTGATGAGCCTTCACTGAGACTATGCGTTGGCGAGTAGGTGATGTTGTTGTCAGTACAGCAGACTCCAAGGCGAGACATGTGGTATCTAGAAAACTAAGGAACTCATTAATGGTAGGAAAATCAATATTAGATTTATGTAATTTAGTCCACTCTTTAGTGGTAGCTGGATCAAGCTTGGATAGTAAAAGATGTATAAGCCAGATATCGCGTTTCTCTGCCTCCTCTCCTAAGGCGCGTAATCCACGCAAGACCTCATCTGCGCCATCGTATATCTTACGCAAATTAATCGACGATTGACTAGTAGTAGTTGCCAAATTTAAAAATTTAGTAATATGCGTGTTAGCAATAACACCTAATTTGTTGTATCGAGAACATAGCTTACTCCAAGCCTCTGAGTAATTTTCGTTTGTTTCAGGAATATGCCCAACTAGTTCATATGCTGCTTCAGCCAAATAACTCTTCAACAGCTGGAACTTCTGACAGGCAGTGTACACTGTGTTATTGTGAACTGCGCTGACAAAAGAGTCATGGAATGCCTTCCATTCCGTAAGTTCACCACCAAATGCTTTTATTTTTAGCTTTGGCAAAAAACTTATGTTAGGACTAGACACTTGTCTTGTCAAATTTTGCAGGATGTCTGTTTGTGATGATAAAATACTCGTTACTGCAGCATCTTGACGAGTTGACTCAAATGTAGCTGATGAAGCTGCCGTTAATCGAGAATTTTCCGCTATATGTAACCGTAGTTTGCTTTTTATGCAGAGCATTCGCTCTTCAAATTCTTCCCAGTCTGCCTTGATCTCAACATGCATCCCTTCCTCGTCGTCGCTCTTCTCGATCATTACCCGAACAATGTCCTTGTATTCCACCCAAATCTCCTCCAGACGTTCCAAGCGACACTCCCAATCTTCAATGGGTTGATCGATGCCATTGCTATTCACAAACGTGCAAATGCGTGTAACAGCTCCCTTCAGCAATGCACGTTTAGACCTCAGTTTCTGCATGTTGATTTACTGCAATTTAACCCGAACGGCGTGCGTTTTGCAGAACATATATACTAAGAAAGCCGTAAAAAACTCTTAATTTTTTATTATCTCGCGTCTGATCCGGCTCGAAGGACCAAAATTATGTAACGGAATCGAAACAAAATTAAATTAAATTAAAACACCGGTTTGATTTTCTGCGAGACAAATAAACAATTTATTCTTAGCACTTATGCTGTTGAACTTCGAATGAAATGCATCGCTAGCCTCAAAGCATATGCAGCCTCATATAGCTGTAATAAGTGGCGTGATATTTTTCTCTATGTACACTAAACCGGTTTTTAATACATAGATGCACATAAAGGTAAAGGATGTGGTGCGAGGTTACATGCACATAAAGGTAAAGGGTGTGGTGCGAGGTTACATGCACATAAAGGTAAAGGGTGTGGCGCGTGGTTACTGTACAGTAAGGAATAGAAGATCAACTTGTTAATAAATACACTAATATAGTAGTAGTGGTATTAATTCTTTATTTCTTTATAAATATTGCTTCTTACATTCCAAAAATGTATACAATATTCATTAAAATGTATAAATACATACAGAAAGAAATAATAAATTTGTGACAATAACAATGTTGCCTGTCACAGCACAAAAATTAAACAAAAATTAGACTCTGCAATAAGCAATTCTCTATAGCGTAAAGCTGAGTATACAGGGTGAACGATATGAAGTGTTACCTATTCAAAACACCATAACTTTTTTTGTGAAATTAGTTTTTATTGATTTCAAAGACAAAATTGTTCAAATGATTACAAATTTAACATATATTCACTTTAGCTCGATATGACCACCTTTTGCCTTGACTATAGCCTTTAAACGGGCAAAAATGAGTTGCATGCTGCACGAATGTGATCTTCAGGTATTTTGACCCATTCTCGAATAATCGCTTTTTTCAGCGCATCCATACTGGCATATTTTTAAGGCCTCACCTTGCTCTTCAACATGGACCAGATGGTCCATCGGATTTGCGTCTGGCGAATTCGAAAGCCATTGTGTGGACGAAATGAAGTGTGGAACATGACTTTTTAACCATTCTTGATTCACACGAGCTTTATGAGACGGTGCCGTGTCCTGTTGGAACGTCCATGGTCTACGATCGAAATGTTTGCGTGTCCACAACTCTAAAGCAGCTTCTAAAATATTTTCCCGATAATAAGTCGCATTCACTTTGGCACCAGGCTCGATAAAAACGATTGGGGAGCGTGCATCAGCGGTCATTGCGGCCCAAACCATTACTTGCGATGGAAAATTGCTTCGAGTGGCCATATGTAAGCTCAAATTCTCGTATGAGCGTTCGGTCAAGTAAACACGATCGTTTTGAGTGTTTATGAACTGCTCAATTGGGAATTTTTTTCATCAGAAAACACAATGTTAGGAAATTCGCCACGTTCGTGCAAGCGCAACAACTCCTTTGCTCTTTCGCACCGAACTTTGTTTTGCTGGGGTGAAATATCGTGTGCTTTTTGGAACTTGTAAGCCTTGACCTTGAGCTCATTTTTCAATATGCGTCGAATGCTGTCTTGTCATTTTTCTTCCACTTCGACGTGGATTTCGTTCAAGTCGAGCCTTCACTTTCCGAACCATTTCTGGCGTTGTTGCGGTTTTTTTTGGTCCACCTCCGTAACGTTTTGCAATGCTACCAGTATCATTGTAACGTTTTATGGTGCGATACACAAACATTTTATTCACTTTGAGGGGACTGAGCTCACGAACAATGGCTGGTTGTGATTTTTTCAGCCAAATATAACGCAATCACACTATTACCTTTGAATTCCATCACAGGAAAAAAAATTCAACAAAACTGAGACGCAAATGCTTTTGATGGCTTATAAACAATATATTGCACTGTAATTAGAACAATTTTGACGTTGATGTGATGAGGTGTTTTACAGATACAAGCAGTGTGAAGTTGGTAACACTTCATATCATTCACCCTGTATAAAGCAAGTTAGTCTTTTAATTGTGGCCATTAAGTATATCTATTACTTCTGCTTCATTTAGCTTCGCTGCGTTTAGGTATCTTCTTCTGATCTCCTTCAGTACCGGACATCTTCCTAAGAAGTGCTGCATATCTTCTTCCTCGTTTAAATTGCAAAAGGTGTAAATTTTCTGGGTATCTCCATACGTGGTTGCATTTAGCTTAAGAAAATTACTTCTTACTCATTGTGCGGTGAACATCACAAGTCTTTGAAGTTTCTAAAATCAATCGGTCAAGAGAAATTAGTTTCATTAATAGATAATCTTGTGCCTGATCGAAGCTTTTTTTTCAATATTAACAATATACCGGCCTCAGGAAATATTTTTCAGATTTTCGAGAAAAAACCGACAGTGAATTGTTAAAAAAAAATCGAAATTTTTGAAAAAAAAATTCTTCGATCAGGTATATTTTATGTTTTTCAAAAGCAGTATAAATGTTATTGAAATGTGCTCGGCGATTTTTAAGTCACAGTGATCACCAGTTCAGAAAATATAGTTTTGAGAAAAACGCATTTAAAATTTGCTCTCGAGCGCCCGATTTGCAATTTTGCAATAAACAAAATCCATTTTTTTGAAAATTCAGACTCCCTCTAACCCCTTAAGCTACTGCCTACATTATTTGTTGTGGTTGTTGTCGAGGGTTGTGGTTTATAAGTCATATGAATTGCTTTTGTTGCTTTTTCCAAGATTTCTATCGCTGTATTTTGTGTGAATTCCATGTTGAAGGATTTGTTGACAGCTTCGGTAGCTTCGGGAAAGGTAATTTTGATTATTATCTCTTGTAATTTTTTGTGCGTAGTGTAGTTTGTTGTTTTTTGAGCCATGCTGCTAATTGCAGTTGATGAAGTTAACATTGTTGCAAACGATAGGCTCATGACTAGAAGGAGAGCAGGTAACACATTTATGAATGATAGTATATTCTGCGGTGTGTTTAATCATCAGCGAGGCAATGAACTCCGCTAAAAGAGAGACTAATGCGGTCAGTGCGAAAAGCAACAACACGCTCTGGCAGCATTCACTCACTCACACTTTTTCGGATGTCTTTCTCAGATTGACAGTTAGATTTTGCGGGATGACCTTTCTTTTTTTTTCTTTTCTCTTACTGGGCGTAAAATTATAGCACCAATAAGTAGTAGCTAGTCAAAAGTACAATTCGAACGTATGTATGTATGTACATATATAAGTAGCCGTATTTATTTTCACTCTTCTATTACTCTAATCCGAGTAATATTTTATTTTCGTAATCACCAAATACACAAACAAAGCGCCAGACGATGCTTGCCGAGTGACGAATATCAACAGTAACGAGTTCGGTGCGAAGGCAAATGCCGTGTCTCAAGGTTCTCCTGTCATATTCAGGCCTGTTCTACAAAAACATAGCGGTCGGAGTGAACAACAAAGTCATACATTTCCCCTCTTTTTGTAGTGAACTACAGAAAACTGCCAAAAACAAAAAGAAAAAATTCATGGTCAGCAGGACGCTACGCCTACGTAATTTCTCAAAATGAAGAATTAATTAGTTACTGAACTAATCATATTTTTGATATGTATGTAAATACAATAATTGAGATCATTCCCTATTTTTTGTTTCCATAAAAAATTTAACATAAATTCTCATTAGTGCGTGAACACATGGATGTGTGCAATACATCTCCTGTCACGTACAAATGTTTTCCACAAATTTATTTGTTTTTTATTTCATTTGTACGGCATAAATGTTTTTCTAATGCTGACAAATTGTTTTCATTTTCTCTGCTCAATTTCGGCAATTGGAAATAAACAAGCCAATAGTGAGCAACAACAATGTTAATAAGAAATGTTTTACAACAACATACACATTATTGGCTAGTCAATGGAAAAATTTTAAACGAATTTGAAAAATTTAATTGTAATTTTCGAAACATTCAAAAAATCTAGATGCTCTACGATTTTGAAATTTTTATTACAAAACACTTGAAATGTTTTGGGTATTCTCATATACAGCAGCCAACAATAAGCAATTAAAACAGCGAGTTTGGTTAAATCGAAGAAAAAAATTTTCTATTGCACGGCAGCGTCGAAAGATCAGAGACAACAAAACCGCTGCGGTCGCATTGGCTGACTTCGGTTTCCCCTTTTTCGCCTCGGCGCACAGTGGACTGTAGTTGAACAAAAATCAAAAATTTGTTAGAGAACACAGAAATACTCGCATATGGTGTAAGACTAATATAAAAAGCTAGCGCTGCTTTAAAATATAAAAAATTAAAACTAAAAAAATGTATAATAAAAAAAATAAAAATAAAATAAATATACAAAAAGACTTATCTTGTCTTATTACTAATTAAATATTCCACCAATGTCTTGCACCTTGTGTATTCTATTTTTCCATTTACTTAGCGGGGATATAAAAAAAATAATTAGTAAATAAAAGATTAGTAATGAAAGGTAAAAAAATAATAATAAATAATACGAATTGATGAGTTAAGAACAAACATAATTTTTTCGATTGATGATGGGTTTTAGTAGAAGCTGCAGCAGCCCGAAGGCATATTTTTTTTTTTTTTTGAGCAATAAAAAAGTTTGCCTTTCGAGTTAAAAAAATGCAATCAAAAATTTTTTTTGAAACTAAAACTTCTATTGAATATAAAGGGTGGTTAAATTTCAAGAGCCGATGTTGAATGCAACCACACCTAAGCGTCAAGTTTTTTTCTGCATTTCACTTGACATTTTTCTATTTCAGACTAATTCAATTTTAACCATGGAAAGACACACAATCGAGCAACGCGTTAAAGTTATTCAGGCTTATTATGAAAACGGGCGTTCAAATCAAAATGCATATCGCGCACAATCATCTTCAGTGATGAGACACATTTTCACCTCAGTGGATTCGTCAATAAGCAGAATTGCCGCATTTGGGCGAATGATAATCCAAGAGTGATTGCCGAAAAACCAATGCACCCACAAAGAGTGACTGTTTTGGTGCGGTGGGGAGGCCGGTCAGGCAGTTACTGTGAATAGCGTTCGCTATTGAGAGATGATAACGAACTTTTTATGGCCGAATTGGAAGATATGGATGTGGCCGATATGTAGTTTCACAGGACGGTGCCACTTGTCACACAGCTAACGAAACATTTGTGCTTTCAACAGAGCTATTCTGCCTGCTAAGTTCAAGTAGTACAATCTTCACATCTGGCATTTGTTCCATAATTTACGAGATATCGATCACTACAGCCATCTACCGAGAAAATATTAGATTTTTTTCCCCCCAACCTAATATATTCCCTCAGGTCTCAAATTTCACCAATGATTTATATGAAAACGCCACACTGTGCGCCGTACAATATTTTATGATGATTTCGTTCTGTGTCGTGCTTTATGTGGTGGCATTTAATCAGCATCTCATTTGTGTGCTCATTGTTTTTGTTGTATTTCATAGTCATAGTCATTTGACTCATTGTTGCTGTAGCTGTTATAAACAAAAACACATTTCAATTATTGCTGATGAATAGAAACGAATTTTTGGTTAACTGTAAACATTGACATTCAATGAGGTGTGAACTGAAATCCCTTTGACTTTTCGAGACTTTTTTGGGTAATGGGAAATGCGTTTATATGTTTTTGAATTCGGGTGTTGCCCTGTAGGGAAAATCAGCGATTTCGTATTTTATGCTCTTTTATTAACCCCTAAACTACTATTTAGTGAAATCACACGCTATGAACTGCTTGTCAATTGTCTTCCCTTATAGAAGTTTGTCTTTAAGGGGTTACATTCGTCCAGCAGCGCCAAAAATCCGCTGAAAGAAAAATTGTTTTTAGAAGGGATAGCAATAGAAATAAATATTCAAAAAATTTTATACATTGTTTATTGGAACCTAAACTTTATAAAAAATTTTATTTTAATTTTTCTTTACAAAAATTAGTATATAAAAAATCACTCGACCCAAAGTACAATGAAAAAAAAGTTGTTCCACGGCGTGCATCATTCCTCCTTGAAATGTTGGTGGAACTGTAAAAATTAAAAAAAAAATCTTTTTTGAATTTTGATTTAATTGCTTAATTTATTTCTGAAATCCCAAAAAATTTTGCAATTTACGGCATTTTAAAAAAAGGTATGCGTTTTACGTCATAAATGTCACACTGTAATTATTATATGTTTATAATTTTTTTTAATAAAAATATCGAAAATCCGGCTCGACAGACTATAGACAAAACACTTTCGAATATTTAAGAAAAAAAAAACCGCATAAAAAAAAACGGAAAAAGTAGTTTCGAAAAAAAACGAGTTTAAAATTTGAGGTACAGGAGCGCGCGGATCGCTCTCTACCTAGTTAATGGAGCAGGTATGCGTTGTTTTATTATATATATATATGTAATTGGCCCGTATACCCTTTTTGAGAATTTGGCCGAGCTCCTCCCTCCTATTTCTCGTGGGCGCCTTGATGTTTTCCCACAAATGGAGAGACCTACAGTTTCAAGCCGACTCCGAACGGCAGATGGTTTTTGTTTTTGAAGACCTTTTCCATGGCAGAAATACTCCCGGGCGACCGCTATTAGAAAAAACTGTTTCTTCATTTTGGTCTTTCACCGAGATTCGAACCTATGTTCTCTCTGTGAATTCCGAATCGTAGTCACGCACTAACCTAGTCGGCTTTGCGGCCGCTATACTCGTATAACATAATTTAATGAAATAATTTTGAAAGACTCTCCAAATTCAATCAGAGCGAAAGTTTTAATTAAAGAACGTAAATAACTTGAATATTTTAGCATAGCAAAACATTTTCTTGACAAACTGTATGTATAAAGTCAAAAAGCTGCAGTACCCGATACTAAATTTTACCAAAAAACTAATTTAGTTCTCGATTCATTAGTTACAACTTATTTTTTGTTGATGAAATTTTCTTTCTTCTGACGTTGTTAGTACCAACAGGACCGTCAGAATTGGGAAGGTCCTCTCCGAGCCGTTTGATACTAAACGTGATTTCACACAGGGTGGCACGCTGTCGTGTGCTTGTGCACGCTGCAGAACTTAATCGCTCAGGCGCAATTTGCTTGAGGATGCCGAATATATTGACATAATCCCGCCTTAACAGCCGCGCTGTTAGTTCTGCCTTGTTCAAACTGGATAAAGAGGCAAAGCGAATGGGTCAGGTGGTGAACGAAAACAAAACGAAGTACCTCCTGTCTTCAAACAAACAGTCGGCGCACTCGCGTATCGGCACCCACGTCACTGTTGGCAGTTATGATTTCGAGGTTGTAAAGGACTTCGTATACTTAGGAACCAACATTAACACCGAAAACAATGCCAGCCTTGAAATCCAACGTAGAATCTCTCTTGCCAACAAGTGCTACTTTGGACTAAGTAGGCAACTGAGTAGTAAAGTCCTCTCTCGACGAACAAAACTCACACTCCACAAGACTCTCATCATGCCCGTCCTAACGTATGGCGTAGAAGCGATGACAACATCTGATGAAGCGACGCTTGGAAAAAGATCCCAATTTTGGTTTAAGGCACCTTTCGGGTCTAGAGACGTGAAAATTGAAGGCGTTGAAAATTGAAGAAACCCAATCGGTATCAAATGAAAATCGTTTTTATTCATTAGATCAATTCTTTACTTACAAAAAAAAAATTTTTTTTTCAATGACAATAATAAAAAAATTGCTTCCCCTCACGTAACACATGCCACTGGCGTAACTGATTGGGCTGCTCAGTTGCGCCTGAAAAACAAAAAATCGGTCGATTATTCATCCGGAGATATTTTGCTACGGTGGGTAGCAGATTTACAAAAAAAAAATGTTCTAGGTATTTTATCTGGATTTTTTTCCCCGTTCTTGGACTTAAAAAAAAAGAAAAATTGATTATAAAATAATAATTCTGCTACCCGCGAGAGCCACAAGTCTACTCCTTAACATATTAGAAATTCAAATCAATCGGTTCAGTACTTTTTGAGAAATTACCAGCGCCAACTCGGAAATAATAGTTTCGAGAAAAACTCGGTTAACGCGCTTATACCTGGGCGTCGTACTCCAATCCGGTCTCGTTTCAAAGGACTGTAACGTCTAAACTACAACGAATTTCAATATAAAAATTTGCAAGTATATTTTTTAAAGTATAAACTTTCACAACATGAAAAAAAATCGATTTTTTCGAAATTCTAAACCAGAAAGGTGCCTTAACAAATATCTAATCATTGTTGCGTCCTGTGAGGCATCACCAAAGAATGTCATAGAAAATGCACATTTTGACAACGCTGTCACGAGTATCTATGACCCTGATGAGAGATAAGAACCCTACCCGAAAAGTGGGTGCCATCAATATGGCAGCTCTTTGGCTTAAGAGAGTTCAGTAAAAAATATAAAATTTAATTATTAATAATTTTAATTATGCTTCAACTTTTCATGAAGTTTTTTTTAAATTAACTAATATATACAAATCCATTTGTGTGTGTTGGGGTAAATATTAAATTAAATCGAATTAAATTTAATTTCTGGCCATTATCGTTTATTCGTTAATAAAGTGTTTAAAATGCGTGCTGCAAACATATTTATCTCATATTTTATATGAATATTTAAGTCCTGGAAGAATCGAACAATAAGTGCCATACGCCGGCAGATTTAATTAAAAATTGAATTATCGCCATTGATCATCGCACTGCCTAATTGTTTGCGTTATATTGAAACCAGTGCCTTTGAGTACTTAAATAAATTCAAAATCAGTGTGAATGAATGCAAATTAATCGAGTCACAAATAATCAAATTATGGAAAGTGGAAGTTGCATAGCCACATAAAAATTACTATTACACACTTTTTTATTTGCAAAATTTTACTTTAAATATTAAACCGCACGTTTAATTGTCAGCCTTTGTTTGCTTTTCATGCTCGTTGACAGGTTAGTCCTTTGGCATAAATATTAAAAAAAATACGAATATTTTTGATGACTTTCTTTTTTTTGGGAAAGAGTCAACCTTCTCATTAAATATGACATAAAATTTAATTGAAATAATTTTTTAAATGGCTTTACAGCAACCCAACTTTTCGATACTTTTCCGCAAGTTGTGGCACTTATCTCCCCGAAGCAATCTTGGGGCTTCTTGTTTCAATGCTCGGAAACACTCTGGCTGCCTAGTGT
This sequence comes from Anastrepha fraterculus, assembly GCA_037575425.1. Classification (NCBI taxonomy): domain Eukaryota; kingdom Metazoa; phylum Arthropoda; class Insecta; order Diptera; family Tephritidae; genus Anastrepha; species Anastrepha fraterculus. The sequence goes on along the minus strand of JAYXIM010009753.1, from coordinate 17,804 downwards.
AAGATTTAGCCTTTACGACGCCCCAAAAAATAGTCTAATGACAACAAATCATAGTCAATTCGTAGACGCCCAATCGAGATCACCTTTGTGGCGGATTATTCAATTTCATGCGCCGGAAGAATCTTTTGCTCCCATGTTTTTTTCGCCAAGATAGCCTACATATTTAAGAACCACGCAGACATAAAACAGATGATTTGTATCTAGCTTACTTACCTATGTGGCGCTACAGCCGTATGTTGGTTTTGGCCGTATCCAAAATAGCGTGACAGCTGTCCCGCTGTCCCGCGCTCGCTGCTGCCAGTTAGAAATCTCGAGAGCTGACAGGTCCTGAAGCACTTGGTCCTTCCAACGGAGATGTGGTCTTCCTCTTCCTAGCCTTCCTTTTCGGGGTCCGTGTCGGGGCCCGTCTTTTTCCAAACGGCTGACATGGCCAAGCTTCTGCGCCATATAGCAGGACGAGAATTATTGGCGTTTCTTAGAGTGCCAGTTTGGTCCTTCGAAACAGATATCTACGTCGCAATTGCCTACTAAGCCCAAGGGAAGACCTTTCGGAGTTCTTCACTATTCGATATTTAGACTGACGCAATTTTCGTTATTAATGCTGGTCGCAAGATAGACAAAGCCCTTCACAGCTTCGAATTATCAACACTGACCTATCCGCATCATGATGGTCTCCTTGCTGCGGGGATGAGGCCTAACTGGCTATTTAAGTCTCATATCATGAGGGCTACCACACCAACACCTAAGAGAGAAACTCCATATGGGGATTGGCTAGGCATTCATCCGCGGAACGACAGAATTGGAATTGGCAATCCAATCACTATGCGGAGATCACCGAACCGACGATAGTCCCCTGTTATTTCTAACCCCGGCAACCCATTATGTCCTCTCACTGCCCTCCGCCCAATCCAGGGTGTTATGTGAGACCATAGTCACTGGATAGTTTGCAACCAAGGGTATTCAGGTGTATTATAACGGCGCTCTCCTGAAACTGAGTCACCTCAGGAGATAGAATGGCCTTGCCATGGCAGAGAGGACTGTCATGGGCAACGTTTTCTCTTTCTCTCGTAAAAATTTTAGTCCACCACGCTTGCCACGTCGCGTAGTGCGGACGATTATGAAATGCTAAATGAACAAAAGAAATCCAGCTTCGAGTAATAAAGGCACAATCTAAGTAAGACCCAATCCTTCGGAAAGTTCAAGCCTTTCGGCTGGAAAGATCACACATACGAGCGGTGTGAAACCTTTGGCTAAGACAGGACCTTGCTCTCACTCCGTCAGTTCAGGAACCGCTCCCACGACAGCGAGGTCTGTGTAGTGCCAGCAGTAGGCCTCTCTCCTCGCAACTAGACTCTCTGGGACCAAGGCATGCCTGTCAAAAGGCAAGCTGATCTTGCTGTCTCCGTCCCTTCAGGTGACACGCGAGCTTCGGAAGGAATAGCACCACTAACAATGTCGGCGGCATTGGACCACATGGTTCATCCAATAGTTACTAGTGTTCGCCCTTCTCTCACAATCACTGCCCCGAGTAGTGCCCACGCCCGGAAGCATATTAGTGCTTCTGAAAGGTGCATATACCAAGCGACCAGGCTTCAGAATCCTGGAGGTACTGAAGGACGTCAAATAAGAGGATCTGACGGAGGGACTGTCAGACGACCCCAAAGTGTTCGAGTGAAGGGGCATCGGCAATGAGACGACTAACACGACAAATAAATGCTTTTGTGAAAGTATTGAAAAAAAGCTACATAAGGGCAGTGATTGATAGCAGTTCCCATGACGATGCGAGCAAGCAAACTGAGACCTGATAAACAGAAATCTTTGGAAAGCATGTAGGGGTATTTTAAGAGAAAATCCTGTGCTATCAAATACGGCTTTAAAATCAACGAACGAAGAGATGAGATGTTTTTCGTGGGTCTTCTCCAAGATTTTTGCACTATTATGGAGATCTGATCTATGGTGGACTTATCACGTCTGAAGCCGCACTGACAAGACCCAATTAGTTTGTTGACGATGGATTTCATTCTCTCACACAATACGGCCAACAGGGCCTTATTTCCGATCTTAAGCAAGCTTATCCTGTGGTAGTTTACGCAAACCGCAGGATCACCGTTCTTATGTATTTTACTAAGGCAAAGAAAAAAGATTTTGGAGCAGGTTCAGTGGCATTCGAAAGAAGAAGTCCGATACTTAAATAAGTTGCGCATGATTTTCTTTATGTGAAAAGAAGAGGTTTCATAGATGCATAACCTCAAATATAATCTAAAATCGTATATTTTGCACAGCAGGATTAAAATATCTCAGAAACCTGGGCCACTAGAACAATTCCGATTTTGGCTTAAATTTCAGTACTTCAAAAGCCATTAAAAAGTACACCTTGGTTTCTTACAAAATTTCTTATCGGTTTGGTCTTTGAAAATTTTGGAATATTTTTCATATTTTTTCAAGCGAAAAGTGATCAACTTTGTAAGTTAGGTTAGGTTATGGTCGTAGTCGGTCTGCACGACCAACTCACGTAGACCTTACAGATCCGTTGTGCTACCACTGTGCTGCACGGAAGCCTCATTTACTTTCCTTCGTGCAACCATTTTGTGGCTCTTATGAAGCGTAGAATTGATCCTATCGCCACGCCAGACAGCTCTTTAAGAGAATCGAAAAAGTATTTGCCTAGACAACCTGCTCTGATTTTAGCTAGGGCTGGACAATTGCAAAGGAAGTGCTCAACTGTTTCTTCCTCTTCCTCATCTCTGCAACTTTTGCAATATTCATGGGGGAAAACTCCTAGTCTCGAGGAATGCCTGCCAAATAGCCAGTGAGCGGTAAAACAAGCCACGACCTTCGAGATATTATCTCTTGAGAGACTAACCAATTCTTTTTTTCTTTTCTTGTTTATTTGTGGCCATAGTAGCCGAGCTGTTAGACATGTATCTTCATCTCTCCATGACCTATTGGTCTCTTGGTTGTGTTTTATTATTAGTTTACTTGTGCCCATGGGTACTCCAATGGTAATTTTATCACTGAGCAGTTGAAGAGCAGTACCTTTTCTGGTTAGCTCATCAGCTTTACAGTTTCCCTCAATATCTCAACATTTTTAATCCAACCTCACCGCCAAAAAAAATATATATATCTCAACTTTTAAATATCTAAACATATTCTAAGTGTCTGACACGCCGCCTTTACTACTGTGCCTGTCAAAGTAAAAAAAATTCGTTATTTCAAACTCCAAGCGCCAGCTAGACCACCCGGTGTTTCTTCATATGTATTTTTCGGCTATTCTGGTCATCCATAGAGGCCAATTTCGATCGTTATGAATATTTCGGGCTACGAACATCACAATGAGCGAATTTCTTTTTTTTTTAATGTGCGCCTCTCAACAGGCTATGATGAACCACCAAATGCATTGCAGCAATGAAAAAGATCCCTTATAATCCTTACGGTTCTACGTTACTGGAACGACCCGGATTTATATCCGGCCAAAAACTATCACTCCAGCGGCACTTCTTGTATATGCATGGGTAATATATGTATGTATGCTGCTACAAAAACAACAACAAACCTCCTTCAATCAAAAACATCAAGGCTTTTGTGCATCAAAATTTAATGAAAAGCGTGGTCAACACTATTAAGGTAACTTTACACGCTTCACTTCAAAAACTTTTCATTAATTTTTTTTTTTTCATGCAAAAAATTCAATTGTGATTTTCTCTTTATTAAATGACACGCTGATTAAGAATGACCGCATTTTAAATATTTTGTATTCATAAAAATATATTCAAATAAGTAAAAAAATTAGCGCGTAATTTAATTGAATTCGTTTAAAGTCCAATTTTACGCTACTTTTGTTTTAACTCTTTGTTTTTGCAATTTTTCTAATAGACTAGCAATTATTGCTTGCCACCTTTTTCGTTAAATTTTTTTACAGAACTGTAGGTATTTTCGCGATTTTCAGTAATTAACACAGCTTTTACCATTCAAATATATGGAATGACAAGTCGATTTACTTTTTATACACAGATGAACACGCACTCATATGTCTTTATGTAATATTCCAACACATTAACCTATTGGCTGATATCTGCGGTGAAAAACCAAACTACTTAGCAAACATTCTACGAGGTTGTCCATGAAGTGATATTTGATCAAAGAAGGCATACTAGTTCGAGAGTGACTAGAAATGTACCAGTTGCAGAAAAGACAATTAGAGCTATCCCAATCTTTATTTAATCTCCTTCTTCACTATGCGATAAAAAACGAAGTGAAGTTTGGAAACCTTTTTAGTCGCTCAGGAATAACAATCGCGTACGCGGTTGATATCGCAAAAGTGGCAAGGAGCAAAAGATATCTCATTGAAACCTTTTGTAATATTGAATTTCGTGCAAAATCAGTAGGCCTTAGAATAAATGAAGGCAAAACTAAATATCTGAAGGTCTCTTGCAGCTAAGAAAGACGAGGTCCCGAAAACATCCAAACCGGGACATTAACCTTTGAAGGTGTTCAACACTTCAAATATTTGGGAGTGTTAATAAAAAATGACAGCAGTAGTTACGACACAATACAAGACAGAATAATGGCAGCAAACAAAGCATATTACGCCCACACAAAATTGCTGAAGTCCAAACTGGTCACACGTGAATGTAAACTCCGCCTCTACCAGTCAATAATACTACCCTTGCTGTCCTACGGCTGCGAGCGCTGGACGTTGACAAGGAAAGACGAAAGTAGCTTAAGAGTTTTCGAACGAAAAGTACTCCGAAGGGTATTTGGCCCCATACGCTTTAACGATGGAACATAGCGAATACGCTGCAACGATGAGTTGCTAAACTTATGCCAGGGAGAAGGCGTCGTGAAATACATTAAATCCCAAAGGCTTCGATGGTTAGGGCACACTGTGCGGATGGAAGACAGCCACCCCCAAAAATCTTGTTTATCCACGAATTGTCTAATGACCCGAGCCCGAGGACGTCCAAGGTTAACCTGGCTTGACCAAACCATAGCCGACCTGAAAAAGTTACGAGTTAGGAGCTGGAGAGCTGTTGCTATGAACCGTGCAGGTTGGAAGAGGATTGTGGATGAAGCCAAAGCTCACCCTGAGCTGTAATCGCTACCTGATGATGATGTTGATGAAAGGCACCTCAAGTCCGACGGTTCATCCTACTAGCATACCGTTGCGGTAATTACGTCCGGAGGCCGTCGTGAGCAATAAGCTTAATCGTTAGTTATATTCGTCTGCTGTTCATCTTGCTGCATTTTATCAATGCGACAGTTGTTGTTGCTGCCGCGTACGTCACGCATCATTGCTACGCCTCCAATCAATGTTGCGAAGTTCCACGATAATTCGTGTCGGAAAAGCTTCAACCGCCCTCCATTTCTCATTCGACTCAAGCATTTGTGAAACTAGGTTAGTGGGCATCAGAAACACACTAGTTGTTCTTGCTAGGTCAGCGCATTCCTTAACGAACGAGCTGCAATAAAAAGCCATATGTTCGACCGTCACCTATTCGTCCAAGCATTCTGGACAATAAGGACTACAAGTCAGGTTTAGGTGATGCAGATATTTTTGGAAACATCCGAGTCCACTTGGTAACTACGTTTTGAAGAAATCAACGTCTCCGTGTTTTCGACAGATCCACTCGTTAATCCATGCCCTTGTTTTAATTCAGAATCATGGTGATAGACCCAAGTCTCATCCATGGAGATGAATCGATGCTCAAAATCCACTTTATCATTTCGAAAACGCTCTGAATGTTGCTGAGAAAGTCGCTTTCGAAAGTGTTTTTCTTCCATTCTTAGCGATCAATGGTTTCTATTGCACCAATTGATGTCCAAAATTCTATATACCTCCAACAAACGTTCATAAATTTCCTTTGCTTTTAAGCCTTTCAAAAAGAAAATAAAAATCAATCCCTGAAAGATACTTTATTTTTTCCATTATTTAAAATACTTCACTTGCAAATGAACTATCATTAATTGCTTCCTCATTCATCAATAATTTTTTTTATAGAACCTTTGCCTTAAGGTAAATCAAGGCCAATATTACTTTGCTTTTGTTTAGTATCCGCAAGGGCATCCATCTGGCAAACGGATAAAAAACTCGCATTCATAATTTTCCGGTGAATATTCCTGGCCTTGAAAAAAATTAGTTACAATCCCTTTCAAATGTGACCCGCAACTTCACCATATTCAGCTATCCGTAAACACCAATTTTGAATGACTCGCTGGAGGACTTCGATCGGTATCTCGTGAATAACTTTAATAATGTTGACTTTCAATGTCTCAATTGAAATTGGCTCATCCCCAAAGCATTTAGACTTTACATACCGCCACAAATAAAAGTCCAAAGGTGTGATATCACACGACCTTGGTGGTCAATCCACCAAAACGACGACGTACGTACGCCATTTACTGTTACATTGGCGCCACCCTCGAAGTTGAAGAAATATGTCTCGTTTTCCAAACAATTGTTTTCAGTGGATCTAATGGCTGTTCTTAAATGATTTCGGGTTGCTCTTCAGCTCAAATGCGGAAATTTTGCTTACGAATGTAGCCATTAAGCCAAAAATAGGGCTCATCGCTGAACAAAATTTGGGCCCTAAAATGCGGATCTTCGGCGAGTTTTTCAAGAGCTAAAAGACTGAAGATCGACCGGGTTCAAATCTTGGACTAGCTGCAGATATGCCACAAAATAGGTCAAGTTGTTGAGATCGGTGCTGAATCGATCCTTCCAGGTCTTCGGCAAAACTCTCATTTACAGCCGAAATATTCTTTTTACTTCGGGCTGTACGTGGTCTAATCGATCAAGTATCATCCAGTAATGTAAAGTTATTATCAATTTTGTCGATGGTTTGCCGAATAGTGCATTCGGTAGGACGGATATGTGCCCAATAAGTTGGCTTGAGTGCCCGATAAACTCTTTTCACAGAGCGTCGTTTTCAGTTATACAACTGATTTGTAACCGTTGTTGAGGCGAAAGTCTTTCTATGATAAAATGTCAATGAATACTGAAAAAGTGTGCCCAGAGTTTGACCACAACTGAGCCTCTAGCAGCACTACAATATAGAGATACAGTACGACTCTTGATGCCATGGAATCAAGGGGCATGGAGAGAATCGTTCGATCGAAGTCCATACCTTCTCGGTTTTCCCATGCCGGACAGGAGCAGTACCAGTTCCTTCCAGTGGCCTTCCAGGCCTCTCCTTGAATGAAAGCATCAAGTGGTGGTAGACCAATCAGAGCATCTAATGCCGGGCCTGAAGTAATCGGAAAAGCTCCGGTTCAACAGATGGTCACAGTGCGTTATAGTCTCGATAAGGTCCTCCTGACTCCCACGATAGGTGATAATAGGTCGCATCATAAATCCATTGTACATCCATTGAACCTTGCTAGGAGAAAGACCCCACGTTTTCCCGAAGACACCGTTGCACTGCCAGAAAACTGTCAATGTCTTGGATGCCTTCGTTTCAACATGTGACTTCGAAAGAAGTTTATTATCGAGGATTATTCCAAGATATTTGATTTATTTGGATAGCTGGATTGTGACTCCTCTTAGCTTAGGCAGAGCGAGTCCATCAAGCTTCCCCTTCTGGTAAAGACGACAATACTAGATTTGGTGGGGTTTGCCGATAGCCCATTAGCTCAGCACCAAGTGTCAATCATATCCAGAGTTTACAGCACTCAGCGAAAGGCCCGTTAACAAACAGGCAACGTCGTCCGCATATACTTGTGCGTAGACTCCAACATCATTTAAGGTGGTGAGTAGAAGATCGATCACCATGCACCAGAGCAATGCAGACCACCTTGGGGCAGCCTATATTAACCCCGCACGACACCAGCAGATCCTCCTCCGCCCGCACCGAGGCGATTCTTTTGACTAGCATTGAACGAATCCAATTCATCAACACCCGGTCTACATCATGTCTACTGGTAGAGCTGCACATACTGTCGAAAGTGGTAATATCAAAAGCCCCCACTATATCCAAAAAGATGCCCATATCGTAAGTCCTCCTGTCGAAGGCCTGCTCTATCCTAGCAACAAGGTTTTGCACTGCCGACTCGTAAGATTTTACGCTTTGATAGAAATGCTGAAATGAAGAGAATGGGTGAACCTTCAGCGATCTCTGACGCATGCGCACTTCCACCAGTCGTTCGCGACTTTCAGCATGAAAGAGGTCATGCTGTTAGGTCTAAAGCTTTTGGGGCTGGTGTAGTCATCTCGCAAACTTAGTGCTATGTTTTAAATGAAAATTGACTGTCTTTACCTTTACTTAGGGAGGCATGGAAAATGGAAAACTTTGAAGTCGTTTTTTTCGGCACCATCTAGCTTTTCGAACCTTGCGTATTCCTGGCTCGCTTTTCTTCTTTTTTAAAAGATGTTCATCATTACTACACTTCCCTCAGTATCGATTGCTGGAATCAGCTATCGGGAAAAAATGTTGAATTTTTATGTACCTTTAGACTTCTTTCCTTCATAAAAACAGAAACCATTCAAGTGCATCCCATTTCTTGTTCCTACAGAAGACACAATATAAAATAACAACATAAAAAACAGGACCTGTTAAAATGCAATGCAATAAAATTAATTCACCACGCCCACATCAATGTCAAGCCGGCAATCTGCAAAAAAAAAAACCAAAAAACAGACTGAGTTTTATTACATTTACAACGAATTTTATTGCCACGAGTTGCACGGTAGTACGGGGAGCAGCAAATAAAGCCTAAGCTCACTGACAGGCAGACCAGCATTAAACACCGTTAGCCCCACATGTATGTATGTATGTATGCAAGGACCCCGCTTCAAGGATATTTGTGCGCATTATTTTTTTCGCCGGCCTACTGTTGCGGCAGTCGAACAAGCAAAGCAGTGTAATTATATGGAACTGAAATAAAATAACAATAAATGAAGTAAATAAATCATTTGTGCAGTAATTAAAAACAAACGCATATGTAAATAATGACCCCAACAACAAGCGAAACAGGCAACCAATAACAATTACAAGCAACGGCAAACAAACACGCACACAACCACACAACTGTAACAGTGATATCAATCATTTGTTGACTGTAGTTGACTTTGTTGTTTTTATTTATTTTTTGTTTTTTTTCTTTGTGCACTTTTTATTGTTTTTACTTGCTCTCAATTTCGTTTTTATTACGCACAGTAGTGCACGCCCATTTCCTGCTAACTGTCATAAAATTGATATGTAAAAAACGAGCAGGCAACAAAAACCATGGAGGATGTGTGAGTGTGAGTGTGTGTGTGATGTGTATGTAATGTAAGGTCTGACAATTGGTGGAGTATAAATATTTGACTGCATATGCATTTGTATTTGTGCATGTCAGTGCTGAGACAATCGCATGCCCTCAGAAATGTTTATAAATACAGTCAATTGGATGTCAACTTTTGAACTCCAACATATGGCACAAATCCTGATTGCACACATAGGCGGCAGGCAAGCGATGGCAGGCAGACGAGCGACGGTTAGACACACACAAAGTGGTGAGCGAAAACATAAGAGTGAGACGTCGTGGCTTCTACCAGGCTCAGAGTCTGTGCAGTGTCAACAAAGGTCAACAACAGCTCAGCCAAAAACCAACATTCAACGTTGTGGTGCTGTGACCTGACTCACTGTTGTGCGGTAAAGTGTCGCGCAGGACTGCAGAGCATCCATCTGATGTGTTGTTGCTGCTTATTTTTCATATCATAATTGACGGCCGTGACAACAACATTTGCGGCTGCTAACGTACTCGGCGAACAAAAGCAAAAATGAAAGAGCACAAAGTGACAAGTCTCAGTTGAAGGACTCAGCCCTTTCACGGCGAAAAACACCAGCACTTGCTACATTCGCACGAGGGGTGGCTGATAAGTGCACGGCTTAAGGTACGTTTTGTTTTTTGTTTTTGTTAAACATAACCGCCTTGAGTGGAAATAAACTTGTAACTTTGCATTTTGGGCAGTTAACGCCGTATTTCTCCGAACTTCTAACAGATCTCTCTATCCGCAAACTGGAGTTTGAGGGTCGTGCCAGGGCAATCTTTCCGAGTAGGCAGGATGAGAACGAGGGAAAAATCTGTACTGAGGCTCTGACTTCATTGATGGATCCAAGGTGGAATCGGCACTCGGAACAGGGGTTTCACTAAATCGGCCAATTTATTTATCCCCTTAAAATAGCTCCTAGATGGGTTCGGGAGACGGTGCTGAAGTTTCTCTGAATCAGCCAACTGTTCTATCTCCTTAAAATTGCCGAATACTGCAAATATTTTTCATGCAGAAGTCTTTGCGATACTGCAGACTTACAAAATCCTTATGGAATGTGAGAACGAGGGTGATGTTTCTGATAGTCAAGCTGCGATCAAGGCACCGACGCCATGGTGCAGATCCAAACTGGTCAACTCCTGTAAGGAGAAAATAAAATTTCATGCGTATGCAGTAGGGCGGGTCATTTAAAAATCGCTCATTGCTCTGTGAAAATCGTATTCTAGGGATCAAAATAAGAAACTTTGCCGAAGAAACCATACCTCCAAAACGAATTCTGATGTCCCCCAATTTGGGTCGAACGAAAAATCCCACTTTGACCCATTTAGAGTGCTCCAATCGAGTCCAAATGTATGACCGACCCCCACTAACTTTGGACGGCCGATCCACCCATTCCAGTGGCACACCCCTTGGAACTCCCCTGGGGGGTTCCCCATACAATCATTTCAAAATATCACCATTTTTGGCCTTTACATGAGAAAAGAAACTAAAAAGTTCGACCCAAATTGGGGGACATCAGAATTCGTTTTAGAGGTATGAGAGTTTCTTATTTTGATCCCTAGAATATGATTTTCATAGAGCCTAGTGCGCAGGTAACATTTCTCTGATCTGGGTGGCAGGAAGTACAAACATAGAGGGAAATGAAATTGCTGTTAAGATTACCAGGTTGGTTTCAGACGGCTCCTACCCAGTCATCGTCATCTCTCTGACTGTTGCTAGAACGGAATTGCACAATTTATTTGTCAGAAAAGCACAGCTCAGATAGAGCTCCATTTTTTCGTTTGCTATTTCGAAAACCCTTTGGTCCCAGTACAATATACGAAGGACTTAGAAAGTACTTTGGATTCCTTGCCATTCAATCTCCAAACTCTTAACTGTGTTTACCGGCCATTGGACGATCGGCACTCACACAGAAAAGCTGGATTGACTATTTAATGTACATTGCAGAAGCTGTGAAGACCTTTCAGAGAAGGAGGCTATTGAACATTTTCTCCGTAAATGTCCGAGTTTGGCAGGTAGACGATTAAATTCAATGGGTGTTCCTTCTTTCGACGGCCTGGGGCAGTGTTTCAACCTAAATCTCATCCACTTTTTACAATACACTGACTGTAGATATCTGTCTGTTGAGGGTCTCTTATTGATATCAAAACGCCGCTTTAGTGCTTCTTGGGGAGTGCCAGACTGATACCTCAACCATTTCACTTACCCACATTTCACATTTCTCTTCTTCTTGATTGGCGCATTAACCACTTACGCGATTGTGGCCAAGCTTAACAAAACGCGCCAGTTGTTTCTTTCTCGTGTTAACCTGCGCCAGTTGGGCATACTTAGTGAAGCTGATATCTTCTCCATCTAATCTTTCCAACGCAGAGGAGGCCTTTCTCTTCCTCTACCGCCACCAGCTGGTACCGTATCGAATACTTTCGCAGCAGCAGCGCTTAGATCCAATCAGATTATCTAACCAGTGGATGGATCTTTATTCGCCGTAAAGCTCTTACAGCTCATTGCTCCAAAGTCTATGATACTGGCTGTTCCCAACATCTAAAGGTCCAAAAATCTTCTCTATGAGGCGGCTCATCGTATATTGTCCACGACCAAGCTGCTGCGCCATACGATAGCCCGTGCCTAATTAGAGACTTATGAAGTGTTAAATCTTAATTTAATGCCTTTGCTCCACTTTAAAAGATTCTTAATATTTAAAAATTTTTGCTATGGTCGCCTTCACCTCCTTGTCATCAGAAAGTCTTCGTCCCCGTAACTCTTTTTTGAAAGCAAAAAAATAACAAAAAAGCCACTTGTCTCCAGATCCGGATTGTTAGGGTAGTGAATTCCATTGCTTTTAAGGCATCCCTCAAAACCCGAGCGGCATAAACGGGCACGTTGTCTTGCAGAAAAGGCATTCTGCGCACCAACTTTCCGCGTCTCTTGTTTATGACTGCTTCATGATCCTGACCCAGTAAGTTCGCATAGCACCCACCGATCATCGTAATCTCTGTATCAGTAATTTAATAAAATTCTCTCACTATCTGACACCGTTTTGCGCATTTGAATTTCTTTCGTGATAGCCCTGCCCTTTTCACACACTGAATAAACTCTTGCCAAACCAGATTTCATCACCGTCCGGTCAAAATGTGACTGCAAGTTTAATCCAAATTACTCCAAATTACATACATACTTCAAAATATCTGTCCCCTCTCTTATCGTTACTGCTGTCGATCGGTGTGAGCTTTCTCGGTACCCAACGTACTGTTGTTCTTTTACTATCTCTCTTAATTGATTTCCTCGATCAACCGGTACTATTAAATTTTCGATTTTATTCTATCACTGGGCGACCTGGGAGTGGATCATCTCCACAATTCTTTCTTCGTTCTTGAAAGAGCCAAGTTAATTTTTTTATAATTAAGAACCGATAGATTTTTTTCGCTGTATTATTTTTTTTTTTTATCACAGCATAGTTCTCTGAATCCTAAGAATTTCATATTTCCATTGATCTGGTATTGCTGCCTTTGTAGCATTATCAACCGCCCCTCATATGTAGCAGTTCGCGTGTACTTTCACTATCGGCTGTGTCAAGATTGATGCATTACGAGCACTTCACTTCAATCTGAGCCTGGCATACAACAAATGTCAAATGTATAAAATGACAAGTTGTCAAAGTCACAGAAAGCATGGGAGAGCAGATTCATGTGAGAGAATGTGCGGCAGCAAAAATATTTTATGACAGCAAACACAAATCAAAATAGATGCGATCAGCGGCAGTTCAGGCAGCAGGCGCTTGGGTGTTAGGTCCATTGCGATTTCGCTGTGAACTGTGGCTGAAAGCGTACGGAGGTTTATCGTCTCTGCTCGGCTCGCAGTGAGTTTTGGCAGGCTATGCAGGAAATCAGACAGAGTCTAAATTTCGAACACAACGTCAGGTCTCTTACTGGATTCCATTGGTATTTTAAGAGGATACTCCAGCACTATACGCAAGTGAGACTTAAAAATTGCTGAAAAAACTTAATATTTCGGAATTTTTTCACCGCACAATCAATCGTTTTTTGCCAAACGTCTGAAGTGGCAAGCAGAAAAATAAGTGGTCATCCTCGCGTGGTTCGAACGAGTGCAGCCATAAAAGCCGTTCGAGAAAGAATTCGCAGTAATTCCCTTAGACAGCAGAAAAGCATGCCCAGGGAAATGATTGTATCGACCAGATCCATGTCAAGATTAATTAGAGATGATCTCCGCATGAAAATCTTCCGTCCTTCCATCGCTCAACTGGACATCTTTTCCCAACGCGCTTGATGATGTGAACAGATGCAAGCAGCTTCTTCGGTGGCACCCAGTCAACGGTTAGAAAATATTATTTTCATAGACAAGAAAATGTTCACTGTTAAAGAACTTTTTTTAACGACAAAATCCATGCTAAAATTTCAAAAGACGCAAAAAATGTTGTTCCAAGGGTTCAGCGTGGCCTGCATCCAGCCTTCGTAATGGTATTGTGGAGAGCGGCTTGCAAATGCGTTACATATCTTCATTTCTGCTAAAAGGGATGAAGACCGGGGCAAAAGCGTACCAGGAGGATGTCGTAGGAGGCGTGGTGTAGTGATCAGTACTCTCTGCAATAGAGAGGCCTCCGCTGAAGCCCATAAAGCAAAAAACCAGCCAGCAGTGGCAAAAAAACAATATTCTGGGGTTCATAGCCGCAGAAGACTGGCCGTCTGGAAGTCAAGATCTGAATCCATTGGATTTCAGTTTGTGGTTCGGATGAGGAATTTGACCTGTGGAAGACCTCACAGAAATTTGTAGAGTCTCAAACAGTCTTTGGTTCGAGCAGAGACAGCAAGCGTCATGGAAATCGTGCATTCTGCAATAGCTGAATGGCCCAATCGTTTGAAGGTTTATGTAAAAGCAAATGATGACCATTTCGAATGAGATTACAAATATTTCTTTTTAATATTTACATGAATAAATAAAATTAACTTCATTAAAAAAGTATTATAATTTCATATCTATAACGGACTTAACTTGTAACAGAACTTATGGCAGGACAGTATATATATAATTGGGTATTTGGCCGAGTTCATCCTCCCACTTATGGTGCCTAGCCTATTATTGTTCCACAAATGAAGGGTCCTGCATTTGCATGTCACCTTCGAAGTGTAGGGGTTTTTCTATGAGGTTCTTTTTCATTGCGGTTAACATTCGATGGCTTGCCATTGCACGGCGAGTGACAACCGCTATTCGAAAATGGGTCGGGGTTTCGAACTTCGGTAGTGCTACATTTTATGATTATTGATTAACGGTAACTTCAAAGCTGATGAATTGGCATGGAACGGTGCGCTTTCACAGGAGAGGACACGGTAGATACACCGATGACTGCGCTAATTTTAAATGAACCATATGACACGAGGCAATCTCCCAAGGGACATGGTAGCTTTTTCGGGCAGTTAACACCGAATTTCTCCGAACTTCGAACAAATCTCTCTATTCGCAAATTAGAAATTGAGGGTCGTGCTGGGGCGATCTTTCCAAATAGGCAGGATTGGATCGAGGGGAAATCTGCACCGAAGCTTGCAACTCTGTCTTCACTGACGGTTCCAAGATGGAATCGAGAGTCGGAGCAGGGGTTTTCTCTAAATCAATTAATCAATTATCGATCTTCTCTAAACTGCCGAATACTGCTAGTATTTTTCAAGTTTCAGAAGTCTTTGTGATCCTGCAGTCATACAAAATGCTTAGGGAACGCGGGAGCGAGGGAGATATTAGAATTTTCTGTGATAGTCAAGCCGCGATTAAGGCTCTGACGACGCCATGGTGCAGAACGAAATTAATAAACTCCAGTAAAGAGAAGATCCAATATCTTGGGTGTGCAGGTAACATTGCTTTGATCTGGGTTCCAGGACATAGAAGCATAAAAGGAAATGAAATTGCTAATGAGCTTGCCAGGAAGCGGACTGAGTTGGCCTCAGAGACCTCCTACTCGGTCATCGGCATCCCACTGGCAGTTGTTAAATGGAAACTGCACAAATTATTTCTCAGGAAAGCGCAGATGGAGCTTCATTTCTTCATGTGCTATTTCGAAAACCCTTTGGCCCCAATACGATATACGAAGGACTCAGTAAGTCCTTTGGACTCCTCGCCATTCAATCTCCAAACTCGTAGCTGTGTTTACCGGTCACTGGACAATCGGCACACGCGCGGAAAAGCTAGGGTTACCATTTAGTCCCCATTGCAGAAGCTGTGGGGACCTTTTAGAGAAGAAGACTGTAGAGAATTTTCTCTGTAAATGTCCGGGTTCGGGAGCTAGATTATTAAAGTCACTGGGCACTCCTTTCTTCGACAGCCTGGTGCAGTGCGGCAACCTACATCCCACCTATCCTCTCCATTATTTCAACACCTCTGGCTGGCTGCAGATATCTGCCTGCTGGAGGTGTCATAATGGTATCAAAACGGCGCTTTAGTGCTACTAGAGGAGTACCCGACAGTGCCTGTTCAACCATTTCACCTACCTACCTATGACTCGAACAGCTAACCGAAGCTGGAGCAGCCGTTCGTACTGTAAAACCACCAAGCTTACTTGGACTTCCTTTTGGAAAACGGCGCACTTCTGCGCTCTTGAGATTAAAAAGAACTGTAGTATTCTTTCTTACAAGCACTCTTCCTGGCGTTGTGGAATTTGGCTTAAAGATGCAGAAGAAGATGCATTTTAATATTGTCGCACGAGAAGATCCGAAACAGAAGAAGCAAAAGAATACGAATACAAATAAGAAAAGGAATAAGAAGCCAACGAGGAAGAAAAAAAGGTACCACACCTTATTTACAACAGCAGCAAGTCTCGAAAGAGACTACGAGCATAACACTCAGCAAGCCTTTCTTTATTGCGAAACCTTTCAGAGACATCACAGATTGAAATAAGAGCACTGAGAATGAAACGATTCGATCGCGAGTGTGCTTCGTAATACCGTAACTGTATATAGCACCACAACTCTCGCTCTTATTTGGGTGTCACACAACCCTACATTGTTGGCGCATACATACACATGTATTTATACACAACAACTATTGTCCACACCAATTTGCCTCAGTTGAAAGCATCCTCAATCATTTGGCGTTGGACACTCCGAATGTCATTGACGTTGTTGGCAGAGCTCAGGTTTCAATTGTATTACCATAAACTTAAATAAACATAACGAATGTAATAAACAATAACAGCAGCAACAAGTCAAATGATGCGTGCAATGCATTTGGTTACAAACACATACCCACACACACATACATACACACATACATGAGTACCTACATAAATGAAGCGAATGCAATTGTGTGAAACAGAGGCAAAAATAATAACAAAAATAAACAGAAATTAAAGTAAATGGTGACATTTAAAAATGATCCTGTCGAAAGGATGAGCACACCAATACATATTCACTTACACACATGCAAACATACCCTGTAGTCAAAGGTACTAGTTGTAAGCTACCTCACGACTAGTATGCGTACCAAAACTCGGACAATTGTCTTTCTTTCATACAAGCAAGTGGTATTTTTTACATGGCGATGTTTGTCAAATTTCGTTGAAAAACATACCAGTCTCAGACTAGTTCAAACTGGATAAAAGATGCTAGTTCAATTATGGACCGAAAGCAGTAATTTGAGATTAAAAAGGGGAGGTTAGGTTGAAGCGGTTGTGTTGTAGGACACACCCAGCCTCATGGCCCATCGCTTTGCCGCGTGGGGAACTTGCCCTTACTCTCCTAAAGGCAGTAAGTATTTTTCAAAAATTTTAGAATATTCTTGAACGTTGTAGAACTCAGACCTTTTAATTCATTAAAAAACGGTCTACCTAAAATGGTAAACCTACGTCATGATGGAGCAGGACAATGACGCAGAAGGTACGAGATCATCTCTTCCTTATTTAGGAAACTTCTGCAGAAGCCCAATCTCTTGGCGAGTCTGACTATTAGGCGGTGCCCGTTACAATGGAAATCAGTGTGTTAAGGCTGTTCTTATTTTGGCTCACGCCACACTGTGCGTTTAGCATTGCGAGTCGGCCACAATTATCGGGCGATTCTGCAAGTGATTTCTCCCCACTTGATTTCGGGCCCACTAGGACGAAGAGTTTTAGTTCATCCTTTGTGATACCAAGTAAGAGAAACGAGCTGAAGGAAACCGAGGGACGAAACGAGAAAGCAGAGGGTGGGGGAAGGAGGATGGGTTGAATATTTGCGGATTACGAACGCTGACGGATTTGCGGTTATGTTAGCCGCTTTATAAAGTATGCTTTGTTATCAAGGCCTGCTATATCAGCAGGCATAGCAAAGAAGTGAGAACCAAGATGCTTCAATCTCAGTCCCGCGAAAGCGGGGCAGCTAAGGAATAGAGGCTGAGATGATTCCACCTCATCCTCCATACATCGAAGTAATTCCAAGTATTATGGCGTGTATACCACGTGCATAGTGCCCTATGAGGACACCCACGAAGTTTGAGAGCTAAGATTTTGTCATCCTCAGAAGATCCCTCAAACGACTCCGATTCACACGTAGCGAGATGATTTCGCTACCTTACAAGTTTGTGT